>PPOO01000858.1:17338-36824 GCA_003708545.1 Maudiozyma turicensis
GATGTCTTAACCGAATTATGCATATCTGAGATGGGTTTGAAACCTGGTAAAGAGGAAGATGAAGTGGACGTGAAAGAAAGAGTGTTTTCCTTATTCCAGGATACAAAAGATTTCGGACTGAAGATAGCAGATCAAGTACTTGAGTAAGAAATCACTAAGCATGCTTGAACCAAGCTGTAATATTTTTAGACATACACAATATATCGGACGTCTGCATAGTGTGAAATATGTAAATAATATAATCTGATATAATATAATAGCATTGATATAATACTAAACATACGGTTAATCTTCCATGTATACTACTCGTCTAAGATCTCGTACACAATGATACATCACTACTCACGGCATAGTTAACATGTATAAACACGTTATCAAATTTTTTCTTTACTTCGCGCAAGAGTTTCGATGGCAACTGAAACTTTTAGTAGAGACTGAACGTGGAAAAGCTTATGCAAGACTCGCCATGAGTAAAGATGGCCAGTGGAACAGTTTCACAGGAACTAGGTTTCTACTTAAGAGAACCTAATGAAGAATGACAATGTCACAAGTTAATCAATTATTAGGTAGATAATCAATTACAATACAAGAAAAATGTCCCAAAAAGCTTGTTACGTCTGTGGTAAATTAGGTCACTTAGCTGAAAATTGTGAATCTGAAAAATTATGTTACAATTGTGGTAAACCAGGTCATTTACAAACAGAATGTACTGAACCAAGAAATGCAGACAACAAGCAATGTTATAATTGTGGCGAAACCGGTCACGTCAAGAGCGAATGTACCGTTAAGCGTTGTTACAACTGTAACGGTACCGGTCATATTTCTAAGGAATGTCCAGAACCAAGAAAGCCAAGAGAAGGTGGTAGAGGTCGTAACTCTGGTATGACTTGTTACAAGTGTGGTGGTCCAAACCACATTGCTAGAGACTGTAGAGGTTCCGAATCTAAATGCTACAAGTGTGGTGAACAAGGTCATTTAGCTAAGGACTGCTCTAACGCTGCCCTATGTTACAACTGTAACCAAACTGGTCACATCTCTACTGACTGTCCAAACTAAGATGTAATCTGGTAAATCAAAGAAGGAAAGAAAAACAAACGAACTATATAAAATTTATCTGTTTTTAAAATTACTGCAGTAAGCAAAAAGGTCATGATAACCTTTTTTGATCTTCAGTAAATAAATAAATATATATCTGTACTCTAATCTTTTTCATATTTTTATTTAAAGTTAATTTTGTAACATCTATCCTATATCGGGATATTTAATTCTTTCAGTGATTATAGTTTATTGGGTACTGCTATATACTTTTATATAATGCATCTGCCAGTACGGCACTTTTAACGCAGTCCCTGACATTATGAACTCTAACAATATCAGCACCAAAACCGATACTCGATGCAACTACAGAACCTGTAGCAAAATCTCTATTTTCAGGAATATCTTCCTTAGTGACAGTTCCAATAAATTTCTTGCGTGATGGACCCAACAAAACTGGGATATTCCTAAAATTAACATAACGTTGATCGCTATCGTCATAAAGGGAATAATTTTTCAATAGAGGCAACTGTTTTATGACGCTTAAATTCTCTTTCAGATTCTTTGCAAAACCAATACCTGGGTCTAAGATTAATTGTGATCTTAGGACACTTGCATCGATTGCCTTCTTGTATCTCACACTAAGTTCACCACCAATTATCCTTGATAGGTTGTATTTTTTACTACCAGTATCACATGGTTTAGTATTCAGATAATCAATGCAGCTCTCAGGTGGATTATATTCACTATTCAAATCATAAGATGCACATTTTGTCATTGTTGTAATATCACCTCTTATATGTGATAAAACATAGGCAACTTTAGGATATTGTGCAACAATCTCAAATAAAGTGTCATCAAAATTTCCTCCTGATATGTCATTAATTATGTCAACACCTGCCTCAATAGCTTGTTGGGCGACTTTTCCACGGTATGTATCAATAGATAAAATCACCTTTTCTTGTGGTATTGTAGGGTGTGATCTAATTGCTTTAATTAAAAAGATGGTACGTATTAATTCTTCTTCGGTGGTAGGCTGAACAGAGTTAGGTCTTGTGGAACAACCACCGATATCTATTATAACATTTTCATAATGATTTAAAACATCATTGCAGATAGTTTCAACTCTTTTCAATAAAATATCCACATCAGTATTATCTGTAGATCCATCCGAAAATGAATCTGGCGTAGTATTCATAATTGCCATCATTGTTGTTGGTGAAACTGTTACTCTTTGACTTGTTCCTGTCAAATCATCATATTGCGTAACAGTCTTATACTTCAAAAATCTTTCTTTATTGGACCCCGGAATGTTACGTAATGGGATGACTTTCCATAAAATATCTTCAGGTCTTTGTTCGTCGTATAGTTGTTGCAAGTGATCAACTATCGGTTCTGCGCTAAGTGGGTGAGTAACCAACGGTGGGATCAACTCGCATAACGGTTCTAGAACAAACGTTCTTTCTAACATTCTTGGATGTGGTACAATTAAATCAGATTCATTGACTTGAATTGAATTTCCATTTGCGTCAAAATATAATATAATATCAAGATCAATAGATCTAGGGCCATTATCAAAATCTTTGGTTCTCTTCAAATCAAGGTATTCAATTCTCTTACATAGTTTTAAAAGATCAGTAGGAATCAAAGTAGTACTTATCTCAATACAACCATTTAAGAACGGGTTCTGATCCTTGAAATACATTGGTTCACTTTCAAATACTGATGAAATATTAATGACTCGTACATGGGACTCAGATTTCAGTAAACTTAAAGCTTGTAAGATGTAATCCATTCTATCACCAACATTTGATCCAAATGCCAAATAAGCTTTTGCCCACTTTTCATTGATACATGTTGTGATTCGGGGTTGTCCTGCATCGTTAATATTGTTGTACAGTTGTTTATTTGCGGGATTGGAAGTAATTGTAGGTATTTCGATAGTTTTCATTTCTTGTAATTGTGTAACGTTACGAACACAACTTACACCAACACCATCAGTGTCAGTAATTGCGCTTAATTTGGTAACTTTCACAGACACATCCAAGAGATCTCTACCTCTACCACTTAGTTCAATAGATTGTTCAACGGTCTTCGATACAGATTCAATTAACGCTTCTACAGTTTTAAAATCTGATTGCTCGACATATGCGATGACATTGTCTACGATTGGGCCAATATTAATTTGCTGTTGTGATTCACTCTTCTGTGTTTGAACAGTAATGTTTAAGGAAACCTTTTGACGTTGTAATCTTTCAAAGGTGAATATACCAATAATTGCAAAAACCTCCAAATCATTAATCTGTAGAACACTGTGATGAGGTTCTTTAGCAATACTTTCTATATTTTTAGTTCTTAAATGGCAATCCTCATTTTTAACAATAACTTCCATGGATTCGATACTTTGTTGATATTTATTTTGTAAATGTTGATATATGGAGCCAGATAAGGAATGAATATGTTTCCAATCGTTTTTAGAATTCACATGGCTAGTAATGTCTCTGCATAATACAGCATAATTTAAAGAATGTTTCAAATCATCGGTTGAAGAACATTTTGAGAAATCAGTATCTATAGTCAATGATATTTTGCAATGCTGTGGAGCTAATCTATGCCATAAATCTGGACCGCAGATGGTTTGAATAGCTAGGTTATTTATATGTATGTGATCCATCCCGATATTTTTGCTCTTCATTGAAATTGTCGAAAGAAGTCGTTTACCAAACATGAATAGAAGAATATAGTAAACTTAGGTAAGTTTCGAATCAATAGCGGAAGTTATTGGTAAAACAAAGATGTACTCTCAATAAAAGTATTATTTATATATATATATTTGAATGCAAGAAAAAAAGACTGTTATATTTCAAGATGTGTCATATAACTGATACAAATTTGCAAATACACGAGATAACGGCACTAATAACTTTCACATTGAAGTCATCGCAAGAAATTGAAATATTTTTCAGTTTTACATAATCTAAATTCACACATCTTCTAATTTTTCTCTATAAAAATTTCGGACACTTTTACTTCGCTTTAGAGATTTATACACAGTTTTTTTTTTGTTTTTTGGTAACAAGCAGACAGAGAGAGAGGATTTTAACATCAAGTTTCCCATTAATTAGTTAATTAACTAATAGGAACCTGGCTAGCTTGTCCAGCGGAAATAGAATCTTGATGGAATAGTTGTCAACTTGGCAACCTTTACAAATAATCAGATTATAAAAAGAATGATGAGAATAAAATCAAATCGTTTGTCCGCATTGTTATATCCGCGGAAATAAACAATCTGATTGATCCCTCTGTCTCATGGACCCTATTTAAATAGATAACAATAATAACTATGACGAACTATTTAGTACAGTTCTTACATCTTATGTAGCTTAATCTTATATATAATGAAGTCACCTGGAAAGACTTTCAGCAAGTACTGTTCTTGAAAATAATGTGGCTATACATCACTTGAAATGAAACGATTTCTAACGACCATTTCCTCTATATATGCAAACCGAAACAGTTAGTTAACATATTCTGTTGTGTTTAGCTGTTTGTGACAATGGGTAAAACGATAACTTCTCTTGTTTCCTTAAGAAACCCCACTACAATATGTTCTCCCAGATCACATAGACATCTTGAAATTTTTGGCTATTGTCCGCTTTGAAGGGCCCGGAAAGTTTCTTTAAGCGGTGGTTATTTTCTAGCTGATGTCAACAATGTGATGAGATAAGTCTAGTTACCTTCTGTAGAATATATCTGTTTTAATTTGTTGTATGTTGGTAGTTCTGTCACAGAAGTACGTTAATTTGCATAAAGGATAAACAATTGACCTCGTTAGTCGACTGAGAAAAGGAACAGGAGCAAGGGTAGGTATCGCATTAAATTAAGGCATTACTACATTGCTATAGATTCTATTTATTATAAATATATCTATAAATACTCAACTATCCATCAATATATTTTACCCAATTCTAATTACATAAACTGTTGATATCTGTATTTTGCATTTTTTTACCTATTGATAAATCACAATTGTCACCGAAAACAACTCATATAAAAATGCCAAATGATTCTACCCAGGATACAACAGCTGCTCGCAAGAGACAACTGAAGTTAATATCTGTATCCTTTAAAGAAGCTTCATTAGATTCTCCATCATTTCGTGCATCTGTAAATTTTTTCCAAACTAGAATAGAAATCTTTGAAGATAGATTACAAAAGACAATTGATTTTTTCGATCATAAATACAAAGCATCATTTGAAGATTTTCAAAGAACCAAAGAAATTATGATGTCTCAATTGTTCCCATCTCCAGTGATGTTAAGTAATGGTATGGTTGCTAATCAATCCATCACACCAGCTCTAATTGCAGATTTTAATAGGGATTACAAAGCTTTCTCCGATAAACTACTGAAAATAATGATCAGTGAAGGTAATTCACATTCTGTTGCTTTATTAGATTTCATGACAGATGCAATGGAACCTTATAAAAATAATAGGAAATCATTCGAATATTATCAAAATAAATATGATGAATTAACAGAAAGCTATTTGGCAATTAAAGTATCAAACACTAATTTAGAGCCAAATGCCATTAGGAAGGATGCAATGCAATTGTTTGAAGTTAGAAAGAATTATTTGATTGCATCCTTAGATTTAATTGAATCTATGTCTTATTTGAAACTAAGTTTTGATAAATATTTGACTGATTCGATGGCTATTTTGAGGACAAACAATATGTTCCAATTTAAGGATTCAGGTAGGTCCATCGATTTATGCCCACAGGTAGATCAATATTTCGAAGACTATTTAAGTTGGGTGGAGAATGCACTTGCTGCTGCAAAGACTTTAGAACCTGATATTCATCATGCCAAGAAATTAATTTATGATTACGCTATACATCAAATCCAACCCTCTCAGAATTTAGATGACTACAATGTTAAGAGTATCAATTCCACAACCTTAACCACGAAGATACCTTCAACACCACTAAAATCTCATGAGAAGAATGGTTGGTTATTTATGAAGACAACCGTTGGTAAACCAGCAAGAACAATATGGGTACGTAGATGGTGTTTCTTACAGAATGGTGTCTTTGGTATGTTCCTTTTAGCTCCATCAAAAATATATGTCGAAGAAACAGATAAATTCGGTATATGTTTAACAGGTACCAGATATGATATGGAAGAGGATAGAAAGTTTTGTTTTGAGTTGAAAGTATTTAATGGGAATACCTCAAAAACGAATTCAAACCCAGGCGGTAAAGCACTTTCTATTGTTTTACAAGCAGATAGTTTAAAAGAACTGAAATCATGGTTAAATGCTTTCAATCTAGGTAGAAAATATATCGATACACTACAAAAGGGTTCGAATGAGCATGAACTGGCATTTAAGCGTTTCTCACCAAAGTTTTTTGAATTTGCCTCAAGCACTACTACGTCAGTAGATCAGTTAATCACTACATTTGACAATACAACAAAATCATTGTTATCTGATCTGAACGGTACATTTTCAGAATATGAAAATCTAACACTTGGTGATGATAAGCCTTACGAATTCCATATGGACATTACTCCAATAGCTACTAAGATGTCTCAATTGGCTATATTGTCCAATTATTGTTCCAATGGTAGTTGGTTCCCAAATGCAATTTTAGCAAATATATGGGGTTCAACTAATTGGACCGAGTACGCACTTTTTAATGAGGCACACTCTGATATTACTACTGATTCTGGGTTACCGAAATCATTAACAATGGGTTCCTCAGTTAAATATCCACATTATTTCACTAAGGAAATGAGAGTAACAGATTTACAATTCAAGAGCATTTTTTTTGCTGTAAATAGTCAATCTGTTTGTAAAAATGAACAATATGCCCTATTTAAATTTAATTCTTTCTGGTATCCAAATTCTAAACAAAGATTCTCTGCAATTTGTTATGTTACTGTTGATTATGTATTTGCATACATGAATACGATGGGTTTTATTTGTTTGGTGAAACTAGATTTTGAAGATATTGTATCTATTGAAATCGACAAGACCACTCCAAATAGACTGATTGTTTACAACGCCAATGGATTACAATATAGGATTCATGTAATCTTTGATGATTGTAGAGCCGTTGCTGCAAAATTACAGACTCTTGTCGTTAATAATGCAGAGAAATCTGTGAAATCTCAAGAGGTATTATTGAACCAATTCAGAAATATTGACGCAGAATATCAAGAGAAGCATATATTAGATAACGTAATCAGGGAACAGAAAAGAGTGGACGATATTTTGAATGCCGATTTATCTCAAGTGATCAACAAGGAAAAGAAGCGGCAATTAAAAAATGATGCTGAATTAGGAAAAGTATCTACAGCTAGTCGCTTAATGGAGAATTCATCCTTCTGGAGTATGAGTGAGTCTGCAGAGAAGATTTTAGAACGTAGAAAGGAGATTCAAAGAACGTATACAATAATGTACAGACATGATTATGATATTCCAAGTAAAGGGTTAATGCATATCTTATTTGGTGATCAGTCGAATGCTTTCCCAAGATGTTTATTCTTGGCATATAATAATTCGGCAATGGAAAGTAATACATATTGGAATAAACAGAAGGGAACGGATGGGAGTGTTTCGTTGGTTCGTAAGATTAGTTTCCAATTAAACACTACACATAATATTTTAAAAGGTAGAATGGGTTTAAGAGATCATCATTCCGGTTCTACTGTTTCGGTTGAGCAAAGGATTGTTAAGATGGTAGAGAATAAATATTATGAAATTGATCAAGAACCTATTTTTATTCAGTTACCTTTCTGTCATCCATTGAGAATTAAGATGAAAATAATTATTTTAGAACAATATGACCCTGAAAATCATGTTGCAAGTAAATTGCAAATGCCAACGGCTGGCTCGATGTTTAATCTTTTCTATAAAGTTAATTTTGTTGATGTAAAAACAGAAAAGATAGTCACGAAACTAAATCCTCTAGAAAAACTTTTGAGACGTTGGATAATCGCATTTACAGGCACGGAGTTCATGTTATTCAGGAAAATTATTCGATACTATTTAGAAAGAGTAGGCAAGCATGGAAAAATTATCAAAACCATTAAATTATGTGGTTTGTTGGGCATTACCAAGGATTCTGTTACTGATAAGGAAGAACTTTCCAAAAACGAGTCTGTTGTTAACAAAACGGAAAAGCCAAAGAAATTACAAAAGATTATTAGTGGAGCTACCATTAACGGCTATGATAAAGAAATGACTGAATTTAATATGATTAATTATCCTATGTTTACGTTGTTTAATATATTTTTCAAGATTATATTTTATCGTTCCGCCAATATCATATTGTTGCTGGTTAGATTTGTCTTTAGTTTAGTTATCGCCACTGGTAGAATGTTATCCCACGTCAATAGGATGTTGCTATTGACATTGACAATATCTGTGATAATAAATCTTTTCTTAGGTGGTAGATCTACGGTATCTTACTGGACAGTTAGAAGAGCTGAAAAGACATTCCAAAATTTTGCAGAAAAGAATAATAAAGAAGTTCAAGTACCTACTAGTAAATCCATTTATATCAAGGATCTGGATATATTGACACGCAACCTTGCAACTGAATTGGATAATCCTGTCTATATGAAATTTAATGAAGATGAATCGTCGAAGGATAGTTCTTATCAAGAGACCAGAACGGAATTGGCTATTAGAAGAAATCAATTACTGGTTGAGTTGAAAATATTGCAAAACATGGAAAGGGAAGTAGTCCAAGGAAATTATAGAAGATTTTTGATAAAAGAATTAGACAGTTGTAATACAGCAATGAATGAATTACCGGACATGTTTCAGAACGATTCAAAACTGCAGAATTATTGTGTAATGTGCTCTACTGAATTAGATAGACTGACAGAATTACTACTATAGTTATTATAAATAGAGCTATATACTATATACTTAACTGAATTTACTAAGGACTGTTTAATGATACCTACCAAATGGGTTAATTCAAATCTAATAAACACATCACGAATCAATCATCTTATCTACGATAGTGTATGTTTCAAGTATTGTGCCATCAAGATTCAGATGAATATTCATACCCTAACTAATATTTTTCGCTCTGTCACTTTGATTTCTGCGCTCTTGCCGCTTGAGCAAACTGAGAAAAAATTTTCAGTCAACTATATAAAAAGGCCGAGAATTATTGACGAATATATTTTTCTTACGTTTTATTCCTTTCTTTAGATACAGCTATATATGTTCCAACATTTTATAAAGACCTCAAGAATTATTTCATAAATGAGATAATATAGTACGGGGACTACTGTCTAAGTTATTTGCAATATCGTGAAGATTAAATTATGAAGTTTATACATGTAAGTCTACATGTGCATCTTTATAAGTTAATTTTTTTGAGTATTACAATTTGATAGTGTAATCCCTGTTAATAATTTTATCAGAATATCTAAGAAATTTAGGTAATATAATGTTTGTTTATGATGATACCTTTCTCAGCTCACTCAGATTATAATGATCGATAAAACTTTTTTCCAACATTCATCAATTTACCTGATTTAACATATATTATATTACTTTATTTTTCTATTATATTTCGAAATGTACACTTCTAATCTTGACTAACTTTTGTAATTCATCATGCAGTCCATATAACAAATATTTCACGTAGTGATACAGAGAGACATTTTTAGGATATGTGTTTTGTATTAGCAACGATGTGCTAAAAATTACTGTGAACAAGCAATGTTGGAATAATCGATGTATTGGAAATCAAAATTGTGTCACAATATTGCAAGCAAAGGACATAGTCCTGAGGTCGATTGATTTTCTGCTGATATTTGTAGAAACTGTTAGTTATATGACTATCTCAATGTTCTTATAATTATTATATATACTCGAATAACGGCAATTGCCCCTTACAAATTTTACACATTTGTAAGTAATCGTACCATCCATGTATTATCCAATAGTCAACTAATTATGTGTCCATTCTTTAGACGTAGAATTGTTAAATTTGATGATACCTTATTGTTGGCAAGTCCAAAATTCCTTTCGCGGTTTCCAAAAAATATGGTAATTCTTGAATTTTCAGTAAACGCCGTAAGTAAGCTGAAGGAAAACTAAACATCAAACAAAAGATATTGAAAACAACATCTGATCTTAGGAATCTTAACAGAAGTTCTTTTCAATTAAGTATCTTCAATTGTAATATTTTTAGGATAAGTGTAATATAACGAACTTCATATTCAGCAGTAGCTTAACGCTCATTGGTTAATTAGAAGATGGATTCATCAATTATTGAGGAAGATCGTATAATTTCTGTGATAGCCAATGATCCAGTATTTACAGAAGATGATATTGATGCAACCACACAAACTTTAGATGTTAATCATATCTTAGAGTCCGAATCCCAACTTAGTGCCCAATTACATGATTTAAAGAACCTAAAAGTATTGTCGTCATTAATTAAAGAATTTAACACAAACCTTGGTTTACTGGAATTTGAGAATTGCTATTACTCCTTACAAAATTTAAGGAAAAAAATAAATCAAAATAATGAGGCTTTTATTAAACAAAGTTTCCACTTCCAAAAGTCTGTAGTGACATATGTTGACTCTTTGCATTTAGAGTTAGTTTCAACAATTTACGATATCTTCAGTACTGCTTTCTGGAATATTACTGAGGATAAGATCCAATTTAAATCAAGTGTGAAATGGGGCCATGACAATTTTGTTTTGGAACATGATTCGGTATTTGAAGTAGTGAAGCAGGTATTCTTTCCTAACGATACATTAGATCCACATGTTTGGATCATTGAAGACATGGAATTTGGAAACGATAGAGATACTGTGTCCACTAAATTAACTGATCTACATAAGAACTATGTCCATTTGAAGAAAGTCACTGACTGGATCAAGGACAGGATATTTGAAAAGAATGCACTTTTGAAATATGATAATAAAGAAGAGGATACTTTACAATTAATTACATTTGACCCAAAAAAGATAACAGTTGACATGAAGCTAAATTGTTTTCAAGATTTAGATAACTTCTTATTAAATACAATGCCAGCAAGTCTGCAACCTTCGTTACTGGATAAGCTCGGAAATATGATAAGTAATGAATTCATTAAATGCGTTAAAAGTTACTCGGGTGAAATAATCGGACATAACAATATTGAACTGAAAAGACTTGTTTCAGATATTAATAGTCAGCTTGTTGCTTTATCTTCAAAATCAGATGGAGTTTGGACATATCAACCACACGCTATCAAGGAGTTGTTGCAAGATAGACAATTATACATCAATTTATTATTGGACCAGATTTATAATAAGGCTGTTAGTGATATAAGGACAACTTTCGCTGATAAGGAAAATAAATGGAAAAACACTACTCAAGTAGCAATTAAATCACGGACGCAGAAAAAGGCACCTATAGATGTCGAGCAATCTGAAGTTAATGACTGGAATTGGGAAGCAGAAGTTGCATCCGAACATGAAAGTGGAATAGAGGAGAAGTCTCTCGAAAGGAATGAGGAAGATGAAGATGATATTGCCGATGCGTGGAATGATGAGATTGATTTAGATCTTGATTTACAAAGTCCCAAAAAGGTAACTAAGAAACAATCAATTGCATCCTTAAACAAGCAAAATAATAAAGGAGAAGAGCAAGAAGAAGAAGACGGTTGGGATGAAGCGTGGGATATCGGAGAAGACGAAGATGAAGATGAAGAGTCACTAGAGAAAGAGGCCTTGCCTGTAGCACATGATAATAGCATATTGTATCCTAAAACAAGTACAGCTAATTCGAACGATTTGATTGAGGTGACACAATTACCAACCATTTTCTTAGATATTATCGAATGGTTTCGTACAGAAGCTCAGAATCTTGAGGATGATCTGACAAATAACCCATACTTCAATTACAAAATTAGTTTATTACAAACAACATTTTTCGCTATGTCAGTAACTCATTCGAGTGATGAATGGTGGAAGTTCTATATTGATATGAGAGAAATCTATTATAGAGATAATTCAATCTATAGAATCCAAGAGTTATCAGCAAGATACCTTGAAAGTAACTGTCTACTAAGGCAGAAAAATGTCTGGGGTTTGATGCAAAATCAGTTGTTAGAATTTCATGAAAAGGAGAACGCTCCATCTTGGAGAATTGTTTTAGAAGAATTACTGCCATTTGTTCATAAGGAAATTATCATACCGATATCTCATATTAAAGGAACTGAGTCTGAAATTGAATTACTAAGATTTTTGGATTTCTTATATAATAAATGTATTACTGATGTGATTTTGAAATGGGAAGTGATTTCTGAGAAGAATTCTGAGAATCTTGGCAGACTAATTTCGTTGATTTCTGATCACACAGAAATAGCGACGTTGACTGAATCATCTCAATACAGAGAATGTAGGGCCAAATTTGAAATGGTCGGTAAATTCTTACCACTGCATTTGAAAGAGATTATGGATATGTTCTACAATGGTGATTTCTATTTATTTAGTACAGAAGAAATTGTTAAGTGGGTCAGACTACTATTTGCAGAGACACCTATAAGAAAGGGCGCTATATCTGATATTTATGAGATTAGACAAGCTGCATTAGAAGACAACTAGTATGCTTAATTATGTGTATAGCAACATTTATGTAATTTCAATATATTAAAATACTGCTTTTGTATTATTCTCGAATATACCTGGACCTTTATCATTTAGTTGTAACTACAATAATTTTAAACTTTCAAGATTTCTGCTTAAAAAAGTTGTTATACCGTGAAGACTCGGAATTACCAGAGAGGAAAATATATCCGAAAACTGCACCACAGAAACTGTCAAAAGAGCACCCGGAAATGACAGGTATAAAGGAATTCGTTACAACAGAATTGTTATCCATCTTCTCTTCAATTATCATATAAACGTTTACCAATACTAGTCAACAAAACTTTATTAAGATCTTTACTGTTGGTCTTTATTTATTCCCTGAACCATTTGTTGATCATAATACTTACCACCCCTTTTTTGAACTTTAATCATAGGAGCATTCCCCTTTCCTAATATATATATCGTATCCAATGCCAGCTTCAAAACAACATTTCACGTTTGAAGTAGTAATGACTTGTTCGGGTTGTTCAAATGCTGTAAACAAAGCATTATCAAGATTAGAACCCGATGTATCTGATATCGATATTTCCTTAGAAAATCAAACGGTTGATTTAGATTCAACTCTTCCTTACGAAACTGTACTGGAAAAGATCAAGAAAACTGGCAAAGAAGTCAAATCTGGGAGAATTATATAATTAGTCGTGATATTTTCTCTAAAATAGCTGTTTAATTGCTTATTCATATATGTAATTCTTTTAAATAAACCTATATACTATTTAAGATTATACTGTGATATCGTCCCATTTATCTTTCAGACATGCCATTTTAAAAACAAAATATAACTATAAATGCGCCGATATCTGTTCTAATGTTTTTTGTTTCTCATTTATATCGGTTTGTTGTGTCACTTGCTTCATATGATTATTGTCATGGTGCCTGCTTTATTATACTAGTAAGCTAAAATCGCTAAAATGAAAAATTAATTTAGTGCGATGCGATGCTTAATAAGCCAAATTTAGGAGGAGACCTCGATGAGTTGCAATAAGACGAATAGATGATGTAACCATTAAGTTCATATTCAGTAGAAGTAGCCTACCTAAAATACAAGTAAGTTCTGTAAACTATAGTTATAATTCACTTGACACTGAGAAAAATGGCCGAATTTGATGAATTGCTAAATCTAGAGGAGAAATTTTATAGCGAAGGTTACGAAGAGGGTCATAATGAAAATTTAAAGAATAACTTCCTCGAGGGGAAGCAATTTGGTTTACAAGTTGGATTCCAAAGATTTGTTTTGTTAGGTCAAATGATTGGGATATGTGACGTGCTAGATTCCTTAGATCTGAAGAGTAATGCATTAAGTAAAAATGTTCAAAGTGTACGTTCTTTGATTAACGAGGTTGGCATGACAAATGATGATGAAAATGTAGAAGAATTAGAAAAGATAATGATTAAACTGAAAAACAAATTTAGAACTATTATGATAACATTCCGAAGAATTATGAAGAAGGATAAAAGAGAACCATTTACCTTTGAAGTTATCGAAGAAATCTCTAGAATGATCGCAGGTGAAGTTCATGGTTTTGTTGAGGATGAAGATGTGACTGATGCAAAGACTACACAGGATCAAGCACAGGCATGGTAAGGTCAGCCATTTCTTTAATTTATTCTGTTACAACACCATTGTTGATTATTGTAAAAGAACCAAAGAAACATTGCAGTAGATACTGAACATATCTCTGGCAGAGACTTGGAATAGGACCTTGGCAAAACTACAAGTAATCTTTCACAATCTGTTGCCACTTAGACATAGTAGATTAGAACAGATAATCTTCAATTATCGACAATGTTCGGTATTATGCATTACTTACTTATATAATTTTCTATAAAATAACCACACTATGAAAGTATATTTCTAAACTTAAACACTCCTATAATGAACATAATTGGCCAATAGCACCTTGCAACAGGGCGAAATCATAATAGGAAGAAACTTGTCTAAAAATTTGGACGTCCTTTGCAACGTTGTCGGCAGATATTACTGTTTCCCATTTACCAGAACAGTTGCAATGTGAACTCATATAATCTTCCTTGACTTTGTGACATTTTGCACATCTCAAATCTTGACCATAAAACAATTCAACTACAGAGAACAATTTTTGTATTAGATCCTCCTGTAATAACAATTTATCAAATTTATTCCCACAATTTACACAGTTAAAGACACTTGATGGGTCATCCCTACAGAAATCAATATTAGCAATATGAGAACAATGTTCACACAGATGTCCATCGATAGATAAACTTGTACTTGGGTTATGGAAAACAGCTTCCTTTGCAAACTCTCTTATTTCAAAAATGTGCAACAGATCCTTTCTAAGTTGGCGGACCTCAATAACTGTATCAGAAGACAGCATCATAGCGTGACAGAGATATTTGACAAGCTCTAATAATGGGTTCTTCAAATCTAAGTGACTACCAGGTTGTTCAGGAAATTTGTAACTTTCTGCGTATTCAGGATCCAGGATAAACTCTTGTTGCTTACGAAATAATTTCTTGATTCTTTTAATCAGTGGATTAGCAAAGACATGTGTAAAGTTAGCTATCAGTGCATCCGGTTCACTATCATCGTTTTTTGAAGAAACTGGTAATGGAAGTTGGGTGGCACGTTGGGAGCCAATAGTCTTTTCCAAATATTGTTCCTTCATTTTTAACATACTATCCAAAATAATAACCATCCAGTCATCAAATTCAGATTGGAAAATAATAGGTAAAGCAATCTTAATCTGCCATTGTGAGTACGCCTCATAATTTTGAGTATCAGAATCAATAATATCATCACACGCAATACCACTGAAGTTCCATTTATCCATCCATATTAATATATTCCAATATCTTTCAATTTTTAGATCAATATATTTGAACATGATATTACTTTTAATGGCTTTTAAGATATATTGACTGTATGCGTAACAAGTTTCTGGATTATATTTGTTAACTTCGACCATTAGTTTATTAACATCTGCATAAAATACCCGTGAACCTAATGAATTAAATTCGTTGATTAACTGGAACATCACCTTCTTAGTTAGATTGTGAATATGGTATCTCAGATAACCATCAAATAATTTAGACCTCGGACTCTGAATCCAATTAATGAACATATTGACCAGTAAATCTGCAGTTTGGTTGCCCGTCAATGCTAAATCCCACCAGTCTTTTAACATGCTTTTTAAAACATTCAAAGCATTTTCGTTGAAAGCATCTTGTACAAATACTGTATCTGAATTATCAAAACCCAGGTCAATTCCACTGGAAATACCACCAGTAGCAAGGTCACTACCTTCTGCTTCATTGATCAACGTAGAACCTAATATAGTATTAACAATCAAATTATTGATGTTAACCTCCAAGACAGCTTTATCGTAAACATTTGGAACGTTAATTTCAGGAAAAGAAAGATCATTCATAATTGAGGATGTTGTTGGATCATAATCTTTTTGAATACCTGCATGATCCGGTAATGGGCCATTTTGATTCCACCACAGAACAATGTTTTCATTTCTTAACCTTCTTGCGTACATAACATCAATAACATAACCCATATTATCAAGTTGTAAATTGCCTATTGGTATATTACTATATTGTGATACCGAAATCATATCATCTAACCAGGATCCGCTGAATAATAATTGCTTCATTACTTTAGTGACAAATGTATTTTGCCAGTTCAATTGGGGAAGCTCAGTTTCATTGGAAGTCCATTCAATAATTGGCAGATTTTTGAAATGTTTTGTAGAGTTTATAATTTTCTTTGTATATGGCGATTGTAAAAGTAGCAAAAACTGTTGTCCCTTTTCCTCCTTGAATTTAACAAGTTCTGCACTCAATCTCCTCAACAATTTTTGATAATCGGAAAAGTGTTCTGTGTTAAAGATAGATTCCTTATTAATGTTACCATATCTAGAGAAGGCTTTTTGGTTTTCCATTCTTCTATCATATGCCTTCTTAAATGTTGAACTTACTAAGTTTTCACTTATTTCTTGAGCACTTGCTGAAGGTTTCAATATAAATACGTTCACAACTTCATTCCATGATCTGTAAATGACAAAAACCTCATAGTCAATACTAGTTGTGAAGTGGAGAACATAACATATATCACCGTGATATTTTAATAAATATTTATTATTGTCGGACATAACTAAGTTCTTCATGTCGAATCCAGCCTGTAAACCACGACCCAATGACCCCATGGCATTGGAGCTAAACGATACGGCGGATCCCAATTCCATAATTGCACGCTGTGAAGCAGGAATAGTGCTTTCAAATATACCGAGGACATTTTCATCGTTTAAAATACTGGTTGGGTTATCAATTTCATCTAAATAAATAGATTCAGGAAGTGTCAATTTAAACAAGTTGTCATTACCCATGTTTGATAGACCTGGAATATTCGGTAAAACACCGTTGACTTTCTCACTCTGACAGTGCTTGATTTTTGCCAAGGGCATACTATCCGTTTTAAATTTAACATAAATTATCTTTGGAATCATGAATTTTAATATTTGAATTTTCCCATTCACAGAAACGTATACATCTAATTCACCTGGTGCAGTAGTCTCTTTATATTGAATGATTTCCCAAGTGGAGTTTGCATAGCTTTCTGCCTGCTTTCTGATAACATTACCGAGTAAGGATCTTTCAGCAGGTCTAGAGGAGGACCCAAACAATTGGGTTCTACGCTTTCTATCCCTATCCTGTAATTTCCATTTGATTTTCGAATATTCCAACCATGCACCATAATCATCTTCCATAGATGGCATTTCAGCAGGTAAAACCAACGCTTTTTCTTCTTCGACTGCTTTACCTCTTTTTCTCTTCCCATTTTGTTTCATTGACCTGGATTTAGCAATTTTGGAAATTTTGCCTATCGCCTCCTCTGTTTCTTCATCCGGTCTAAACAGATCTTCAATATCTTGAATTTTACGACTAGTTGGCTTATCGTCTGACTTCTTAAAGAATTTGTTCAACGATGACTGTTTAAACTTATCCTCTTTCATTAATATCTTTTTCCTTAACCACTCAGGATGCTCAACTCTTGGCACAGGATTCTTAATATCTTGCAAAGCGGCTGGCATAGTAATAATCTTTTGAATAGTAGAACCCAATCTCTCTCTGTAGTAATCCCAATCAATAATACCTCTAATATCAAAATTCTCTAAAGAGGGATCAGCAGTCCAACGTCTCAAGAATGATCTTTTAATATCGATATCGGATGAAAAAATGGCAACAGGAATAGCACGTTCTGTAACAGGTGCGCTGTGAGGTTTGTTACTAATAATATATTTACATTGAAGACCCTTATCCTTAACCATATCTTCACCTAAAAATTGACCCAATCTTTTTGCAGTTGTGATTGAGGTAGACTTTTGACCTTCGTATTCCTTCAAAGTCTTGGACATACTTCTATTTTCACAAATCAATTCAATCAAATCCTCGTCTTCCAGCATGGAACCTTTAGTATCCAGTACATCCAACCATCTATTAGCAACATCTGCGACAGCTTTATAACAGGTTTCCAAAGAATCACCTTCCAAGAAAACCTTGAAAATATCACTTTGGAAATTCTTGATCAGTTGTAATTCACCACGTCTCTTCAATTCGAAACCCTTCAATTCAGCCAGGGAGCCGTCATTATTGAAAACAGCATATCTTTTCTTGATACCTTTACCCTCCTCTTTAGATGTTGGTAGAATCATAGCTTTGTAAGGACCGTCCACTTCGAAGAAAATCGAATTTTCACTATGTGTCTTATACTTATGGCTTGTAGGATCAATAAGTTCTTGATATTGGTGATTTGTGAATTGTTGATGCACTTTATAATTTAACATAGAACATGGATAGGACATGTATAATTTCTTGCCGTTTTCAAGTTTAAAGAAAAAGTTTTCTGGGAATGATTTTGGAAGAATACACCAAATACCATCTGTATCTAGTTCTAACGGTCTACCTAGTCTCTCGACCAGCGCTCTTGCCATTTGAATAATAGTAGCACCAGTAAGACATGTAATACCTGCCATTTCCATCGAGTACCAACGTGAACCCTTTCTCATAACATAACCATAAAATGAGTTTAAAATTACCTTATGGGCCAGCTGTAAAGAATCATATAAAACGGCCATCTTTTTTGCTTCATCTTTAGCATGGTGATCCGATGGGTCGATTGAAGAAGCTTTACCCTTCCAAGTTTTAGCTAAACCCTTAAATTCATATCTTCTATCACGAAAGGAACGAACAGTATTGACATAAAAAGGATTTTCACGCTGACAAACAATAGCTTCTCTTTCAACAATTTCTGATACCTTAGTTCTATGATAAACCTTTTTTGAATATTCTGTTAGTCGAGTCTTAATATGTTGAACTTGATCCGAATAACTCAGTTCATCAAATGTCAAATATGGCTTTTTGGAGAATTTATTCTTATTTGGGAATGTTTCATTTTGCAAAGCTCTCTTAATCATATTATATTCATCCATTTTAGCTGGATAGTATTCACCTCTCCAGGCCCACTTCAATTTTCTAGCACACGTTTTACCAGGTCTATTAAAGTCACAACTTGCGCAATCTCTTTCTGTCTTTATACTATCTGGTTGTAACCTATTTGTTGCCATAATATTTGGATACATTGATGCAACATCAACGTGATAAATTAATGGATATTCATCTCTCTTCGGTTCATTTTTCAATTTCAATAATTCTTCAGTAATTTGATCTTTTATTTCGTCGAAATTTGTTACGTCCTCAACTTTTGAATGACTTTCAGTTTCAATAGA
>PPOO01000858.1:45037-65893 GCA_003708545.1 Maudiozyma turicensis
CCAAATGTGTATTAATTAATATCCCGTGGTTTGCTTGGGCTTTCTTAAAGATGATGTATCCATTTTTAGATCCTGCAACTAAAGAGAAAGCTGTCTTTGATGAACCATTTGAAAAATATATCGAACCTGACCAATTGGAAGCATTATACAATGGTAAATTAGATTTCGATTATAAACATGAAGTTTATTGGCCTGATATGGTTTCAGGTCTTGATGAAATACGTCACGCTTGTTATGAAAGATTCGTTAAATTCGGTGGTGTAATCGGTTTAAGTGAATATGATATAAAGGGTAATCATGATGATTTACTTTATCCTGTTGATTTTGATCAAACTAAAGCTGAAGCATAATTAACAATTTTAAAAATACACACATATAAATGATAGAAACGTCAAGTAATAGATATATATATATATATATATATAATATAAGTAATGTAATTTAATGACATTAAATAATTTGAATAAAAAATGGGCATCAAGAATAGTATTTTAAGGAAATTTTGGTAACATTACGTATTCGTATTCAAATGTCCTTTATTACTGTTGCTAGTTGTGTTATATGGTAATAATGAATATTTGAAGGGTAAACACATAGAGAAAAGACTTTGCTTCGAGAAAGGTATTTACGTTATCTATGTCAAAATTGAAACATGGGCGGAAATGTTAATCATTATAATATAGAAGGCAAGGGTCCGACACAAGGTGGGAACAATTCCATCCCAGGAGTTTAAATCATATCAGATCACATCACATCATAGTAAATTTTAGACATTCATATGAAACAATTGTTAATTCATCGGAGTGAATTGTATTAATAGATTCAGGAAAAGGAACTGGCTTGGTCCATGGTGTCCCTTGGTAGTCGGTTTCATTCAAAGCTGGCTGGGTTTTACAATTATTATCACACAATTGAATATCGATGTCGCGAAATTGCTGGTTCTATTTTGCTCCGTTTCTCGTTGCCCTGTGTCATTGTGCCACTTGGAAAATTAATTTTCCACAGAAAATAACTGAGTGATATTGAAAATAAAAATAAAAATAAAAAAAGAGGCTAGCGCTATATTGTTGAGACCTGATGTCAGTTATTGAATGGAATACAATGAAGTGATTAACTATGAAGTGATTAACTATGAAGAAGATTCTCAAAATGTAAAGAAGTCTCAGGGGATTCATCAGAGCTATTCTTGTTATGCAAAGTGCGATGTTTGATGTCGTTCTAAAGAATTAACAGGGCTTGGCTTTTTCAACTAATGTCACTCTATTAATAAATGTAACCGTTCTCAAAAGGGAAATATTAAGGGCAGGTTCATTAACTAATCCATCAATATATTCTCATCAGTTTCTGACGATCGAAATGTTTAATAATCAGAAATACTAATCATATATAAATGGTCCTGGATTGTAATTAGTCATTACAACATTTCTATCTTCGATGATGTGTAGTTTATTATAACTAATCTGAAAACACAACCAATAAATATTCACAACTTACAAATACATCTACAATAATGAGATCTACAACTTCCATCACTTTATCACTACTAGCTTCTAAGGCTCTAGCATCTACTGGTACTTTGGACTCCACTGACGAAGATCTTGTTGGTGATGTTTCTGGTAACAACTCAGAGATCCTAGCAACTACTACTACCGCTGAAATCCTAGAATCTGCGACAGTTGCCGCTGCAACCAAATCTTTTTATCAATCCGAACCTATAGCCTACTCTGTTGTTGAAGGTACTATTGCCACTGCTTCTGAAACTTTGGATGCCACTACTGCCACCCATGATATCTCTGCTGCCGGCACTACTACTTACAACAGTAGATTAGTTCATACTTCAAATGTTGTTAGTCAAGCTGCTCAACAATATGCGGATCAACCAAGTTACACTATTGTCACAACTAATGAATTAGGTCAAACTACTACTGAATACAAATGGTGGGTCCCAGAAACTACAACTGCTACTGCACAATCTGCTGAAGCTTCCGAAACAGCTTTTGCTGCTTACTCAGCTCTATCTGTTACAATTCCTTCTGCTGGTTCAGCATCATCTATCGAAGTTGAATCATCTGAGTCTGTTGATGCTATCTCTGCTACTACTACAGCCACTGGTTTGAATTCCGATGCTACCTTTACAAGTAAGTGGGCTTACGGTCCAGTTACTACAGTTACATCTGTTGATGCCAATGGTAATGATTACACATCTACTCTATGGTGGGTTCCATCCACCACTTATACATGGGCTAGTGAAGCATCATCTGCTGCTGCTGCTTCAGGTGCAGTCTCCGCTTCCGTCAAGACAGTTAAGAGTGTCTTTGTATCTACTTCCAATAGTAAGAAGGTTACTCGTACAAGTACATATGAAACTACAATGCTAAACAAAGCTAAACAAACTAGTAGCGTAAACTCCACAGCTTCTGTTCATTCTAACAGTACCAATGGTATCAATCATTTAGTTGCTCTGGATACTCTAAAATATGTCGCCCTTGCTGCTTTCTTACTATAGAGTAATTGGAAAACTTACTTCAGTTCATTGCATCCACATCGATAAAAAAGAAACATTATAAAAAAATCATATTCCAAAATATTAAGTAAGATACAATAGTTATCTCTACTTTCTCTGCATCTTCATTTTCATGTAAACTAAATAAATAACTCACAGAACAAATAAAATAAAAAAATATCAAATTTTAAAAAATAATCACTACTAATTCATTATCGCATATATATAATATCTTAAAACAAGTGTCAGTAATTAATTGATTATTAGTTATTCCATACGTAGTTAATGTGACATTCAAAACTTCAGAAGCCCTAACTTACACTAGATTGACAACCCTATTAAATGTTTTAATAAAAACCGTCGTTAGCGGCTCGTATACAACGATATTTCTCGCACCGCCGAACGGCAATTATTCAAATTTTCTGCATCTATTTCCGGGCGAACTTGTCGGTGGAGGCAGCAAGTCTTGAAATGGTCCTATGGCTCCGAGATATCTATCTGACTAACAAATAAAGATTTTTGGTTTCCATAAACTGTGGAAAGGATCAATTATCGGCATAAGTGTAATGAGCTGTTTATAATGAAAGGGGATAACATTTAAAACAATTTGAAATAGAAACGATTTTGTTTTGAATAATAGATCTGAGTCACATTAAGAATTGAAGGTGATATAGTTTAGAGAACGCAACATAAACAGGCTCGACCCAAATATATTTATTCGTCACTTCTGTGTCTATTCAAACTTCCAAAGTCTAATTTTATTTTATTCTGTCTGCTACATCATTGATAGTGAGCTGGTACTACTATTCATACATTCATTTATCTTTCAAATATTATAACACCAATAAATTTTATCTGTGATAAAATTGAAAAAGAAGAAGATAAAAAATGGTCTTATTTCATGCAAATACACATATTTTTAAAAATGATTTCAACTCAGTAACAAGTGTAGTGTTTAATAAATATCCTAACCCTTACGCAACACATGTTTTATCTATTGATACGATATCAAGGAAAATCGATGCAAATGGTAATTTATTAACTACGAGATTATTTAGAAAAAAGGGGAAATTACCAAGATGGATTGAATATATTGTTGGTTCCAGAATAACGGAATCTTGGATGATTGAATTCACTATGGTTGATCCAAATAAGAAGATTATGAAAAGTTTTAATAGAAATATTGATCATGTAAGATTATTACAAGTTGAAGAGTACACAACTTATGAATACAATGAAATTGAGAAACATACGGTAGTGAATAGTAAAGTCAAATTCACTAGTGGATTCCACGTAGGGATTAGAAGTAAAATCGAAAAGATGTCTTTAAGTAGATTTGAAGCAGGTGTTGAGAAA
Organism: Maudiozyma turicensis; assembly: GCA_003708545.1. NCBI lineage: Eukaryota > Fungi > Ascomycota > Saccharomycetes > Saccharomycetales > Saccharomycetaceae > Maudiozyma > Maudiozyma turicensis. Next base: position 48,897 of record PPOO01000858.1, read on the forward strand.
AGTAGACAAGGTATGGCTTTGGTAATGAAAAAGGTCGAAGAACAAAGAAAACAATTATCCTGATGTAATATAAAATAACTGGATTGGTCCTTATCGACACCTTATTTTTCGACAACAAGTACTACATTACTATTATTTATTCTTAAAACACATGAATCTCATCTGCACATAGATATTACTATATTACCATATCACAGATTCTTCGTATATATCATATTTATTTAATATATTTATCAAAAATTTTAATGACACTATATTAAAAATGTGCACCTATGCAGTTTCTCAATCTAGGTCGGAACAGATTAATAAATCATTTATAAAATATTCGCACAGTTATTCAAACAACGTTTGGTCTGCTATAGTATTCACGGTCGATAACAGATCGATGGACATCAACTTTGTGATAGAAAACGGGTGCCAAAAACTGTCGCTTCTCACGAACCTCACTGAAACTTTTCACTTTTTTTTTCTCCTCTTATTGCGTTGTCCTGGGCTACACTAATTGGAAAAAATAACCTTTCTTGAAGCATCCTTTCAGATTTGTAAATTTCATAGGTGACAATATGCATCGCTTGATTATAATAGAGAGCTATTCTGATAATTACTTTGAAAACAGTACTTTATTCAGTCGTTAGAATCCACTAATAAAAAATTATACAATCAATAATATAATATCGAAATGTCTTGGGACGACGAAGCAATCAATGGTTCAATGGGCAATGACGATGCCGTACTAATGGATTCCTGGGATGCCGCTGATGAGCCAATCATGGATTCTTGGGACGCTGAAGAAACTGTCCAAGAGAAGCCAGCCCCAAAGAAGGAAACTAAGCCAGCTGCTACTAAGAAGGCTGCTAAGGGTAAAGATAAGAAGACTGGTAATGAAAAAGTCCTAATGGAAATCGATACCTTAGATGAAAAGACTCGTAAGGAATTGATTAAAAAGGCTGAAATGGATTCCGATTTAAACAATGCCGCAGATTTATTCCAAGGTTTAGGTGTTGCTGAAAAGCATCCAAGAGAATTAGCCATGGAAAGAGAAGCTGAACGTGCTGCTTTGATGAAACATGCTGTCATGACTAAAGATACACCATTTGAGGATCATCCAATGATTGCCAATGCTGAAACGAAGAGAGATTACCAAGATTTGAGAAAGGCTTTAGCTAAAGCTATCATTCCTTTAAATGAAAAATCTTCTCTAAATTACTCTTCCTCTTTAACTGTTGATTTAATCAAGGATATTGCTAAGCCAATGTCTATCGAATCTATAAGACAAACTGTTGCTACTCTAAATGTCTTGATTAAAGAGAAGGAAAAGGAAGAAAGACAAGCTCGTCTGGCTAAAGTTAGAGGTGGTACTGCCACTGGTGGTGCCGGTAAGAAGAAGGCTAAGGGTAAGACTAACTTGGGTGGTGCCTTCAAGAAGGATAACGATTTCGACTTAGACAGCAACGATTATGGTGATTTCGGTGATGACGATTTCATGTAAGGATAAAAAACTAAAAATTGGATAAAAAGTATAAAAAATAGCAAATATTAGCTAAACTCCATGGTATAAAACTGTATATTTACAATATGTAAGAATATTAATAAAAAATAACTTTTACCATACAATTCAGAACTAATATAAGTATTAGTTCAGGTAGGTAACTATTGTGTCACTGTGATCTCATTCTTCTTTGTAAAACTATTTGTTCTTAGGTATGTTCGAATTATGTAAAAATAATTTAAAATTTTATGTTCATTATATAGTCTCATACGTAATCTGAGGTTTGTACTGGTGTGTTTCCAGATAAATGTTCAGAATCTTCCTTATCTTTTTCATCTATATGTTCGATTTTTTTATGACGTTTGATTATTTCAATGTAATTATATGGCACATATCCCATTGACCCACTTTTCGTTCTAACCTTCCACCACTCCGACATTTTCCCAAATGGGTCATTTTTAGATATAATCGCCATTAAATCACCTTTCCTTAAAGTCACTTCAATTTTAGGATTTTCCGGAATAAAATCATACAATGCCCTCGCAAATTCTAATTTTGAAGGGTCGATTACGCCTTCGGAGTCCTTTGCCATAATGCCGGTTTTGGAACTATTCATTTCATGAACTCTCTTAATTAATTTATTAAGGACATATGGGAACCCAAACACAGCTAAGAAAAATACAATTAATGGTTTTAATGACATTTTCTTCTTTTTTGGAACCGTCTCACCTGTACTTTTAAAATGTGAAAATTCGCCAACTAGTGAACCTCCTCCTCTATCTAGTGCACGTTGTCTATTACTCTTATTCCTATTTAGTATTTTCTTGAATACATTGATTACATTGAACACACCGAACATCCCTCCTAAAATATCTTTCAATTTGGTAACTTCCTCAGCAAATGATATCAAGGTAAAAAATGAATTATAGGTTGCCATATAACTGGATTCAAGCATTTGTGCAAAACCATTTATCGTTCCGACTACATTTTCTAATAGTTGAAATGTTGCTCTTGTTGAGTCTGCTAAACCCCCGTTTAGATCTCCACTCATACCATTATTATTTCCCAAGTATCCATTGTTGTAACCGTATCCTGCATAGTTAACATTATTAAAAGTAGATCCTATTCCCCCAGACATTCCGTAGTTTGAGTTCATACCATAACCATAACCGTTATTTATACCATAGGTTGAGCCCAATCCATATCCTATCGATGACTGTGTATTCAGCCCATAGTTGCTACCTCTATAATACGGCGTGTTCATCATGTAACCTGGGGAGTTTCCAGGTATCGGAGGTGGTTGTGAGCTCTCGTTATTGATGCCGTTCTGGTTATCGTAATCTTGATTATTATTCATGTTCAAATTATCTTTTGGAAGACTATTATCCTGTTGCTGCATTAGTATATTTTCTATCGTATCTCCTGTGTTCGTATTATTTTTTTCATGAAGTGGTTGTTCCCATGGTTTTGGTCTCGGTACCAAAGTCATTCTGGTGTGTTGCTCTACTAACTAATTTAACTTATAATCCTTAACTAAGTTGATATGCACTAACAAAATAATATCCTTCAAACAACTTGGTTTACGGTCCTAATGACAAACTACGAAAATATGCATATTCTTATAAGCTATCTATTTCTTTTAACAATATGTGAATCCTTACAGCGATGTTTAGTGATAATCAGAGCCAGAAAGTGAAAATCCATTCGGTACGGAAATTAACCAGTCAAATCCGCGATGCTATTATCCGTGAAGAAAAAGGTAAAGAGATTCATAATCTTTTAATTAAAAAAGTATCAATTACATATATTTATAAAATTAGAAGTCTATTTATGTGCGGGACTTATGGTTGTTTCTATTGAAAAGGTTGTAATTTTAGGATAGGTTGAGAATATTGATGGATCATTGATGCAAAGAACTATTTGATAGTTCTGCCTGAAATATTATGTGTAAGTTGTTCTATTAGTTGGATGAAAAATGAATGAATGTGGGTGTGAAGGGGTATCTAAGTTATTAATAATGAAATGATCTTAACAGGGCATTTTATATTTTAGGATTTTTTATGTTTTAAATTTAGCGAAAGTAGGGAACAGAACTGTGTGTTCATTAAATTAAAATAAAAGGAAATGGGATGGAATTTGTCATAAAAATAATAGTAGTAGTAGTAGTAGTAGTAGTAGTAATATGGAATGGTAATACAAAGGAACGTTTGAAATTTCATAAACATTACATAAGTTGAACATCAATTTGTGTTTTCCATAATTTCTTTCTTTTTTTCATTCAATGCTTTATTTTTGAATAGGTAGGTGCAGCTGCAAACCTCTTTTGGAATTTCTTTTGATAAGTTTAATAGTATCTTTTTGTGACCTACTCTCATTTTCATCATCAGCTTGATATTCAGCAGCATCTGTATGGTCTTCATCGGAGTTTTCGAAGCAAACGTCCTCATAGTCATTGATAATCTCTTCTTCAGATGAGGAGGAGTGTTCTTTACCATTTACCACTAAACTGGAGTAATCAGAATTTTCTTCTATTCTTCTAAGGTCTACACTAGAGATTCTGGAGATTCTCGATACTTTTGGTAATCTTAATGTAGACCTTTTAGATCTTCTGCTATTTGTTTTTCTTTTAAATTGAGAAACGTCTTGGTTCATTGAATCCTCGATTGATATATTCTGGTCAATATAATTCAACTTTTCAAGAACTTTCTTATAATCATCGAACTTCTTTTCTAGCAATTTGACTTTCTTCTCCATTGACTTGTTTTTTCTTGCAGAGATTGATTCCATGTCAAAATTTGAATCTGCGATGGATTTTTCATCTGATATAGATGTCTTCTGCTTTAGTAGTTCCATTAGCAAAGTATCCTCTGTGGCACGATTTGAGTTCATTGAATTTATTAATTTTTCATTTTGTAATCTTAACTCTTGAATTTCCACTTCAAGGTATTTGATCTTCAGATCTAATTTTGAAGTTTCAATTTCTTGTGCAGATCTGGCGTTGGAATTTGAATTCGAGACCGAAGATTCTGTGTATAAATTTGGTGATTGTGTACTATGCAAGGAGACCGCAGCATATGATGCGTTAGGTTGGCCATTGATATTTCCTTGAGCAATTGGATGGCCATTCTGATCAAATAATAATTCATAATCAGTAGAAGTTGATGAAATAAAACTAAATCTGTTGCCAGGTTTGTTGTTGAATGTGGGGGATGTAATGTTACCACCATTTGAATTCATGTTATGCGGATTTCTTGCAAATTTTTGATGTGTACTCATATCAATAAAACCATTTGTATCAGTTGGAAAGTTTTCAACATTGAGAGTTTGGAATTCGTTCAATGTATCAATTTGAGGACTACCTGTATGGAAAACTGTAGAGGATGCTGACATGACTCTACCATTTTCTGAAAATATATCTTTTGTGTTATCTTGTCTCTTTCTCACATCAATTTCAGGGGTGAAGTCATTACCTAGCGTTGATCCTCCACTGACAATTGAATTGCTTCTTAATGATAACTCAACGATTTTCTCCGGAGGTGGTATATCACACATATTATCTTCTCTGATTTTACCATTGTTATTAGCAGTAGAGGTACATGCATCAATTTTTTCGTTTTCTTTCTTAATGGTTTTCTTTTTTGTCTCAGTTGATTTCTTTAGATTTCTTTGTTGTTGTTGAATTTGTTCTAATGTTTCTTTAATCAATGTTGAATTATCAAAATTAGCATTTTTATTTGATGGTTTACGATTTTGATCAGAAGAAGAGTTGGCAGATTTTAGCAAAGTTGACAACAAGGGTAAATTAGTTTTCTTCTGTGTCAAATATTCTGCTTTCAACATCTTTGGTCCGGAAATGTTATTGTTGTTATTATTCGAAGTTGATAAATTGAATCTAATAGGTGATAACGATCTAAAGGTGTCGGAACCTCTTCTATCTCTTGATCTTCCAGATCTCGCATAATCGTTCAATTTCGAAAGAGACGTTGAATAGAACCCGCCAGTGCTATCTAGGTTCAGTTTTGTTGGCGAAGCTAACAATGACTGAAATGCAGAACTATTCTTGGGATCATCGAGACATAATGCAATCGGTGACATCTTAGGTGTCAGTTGTTCTGAAGTCATGGTTGGTGAATTCATCTTTTAAATTTCACTTCTTCTCTATCACCTGCTATTACACGTTGTAAAATAAATAAAAAGCGATTCCTGTTGTTGTGATAGATGTGTGATTACGTTTCGTAGAGATGAGGGACCTATGTTTGGCTTTCTATTCTTCTAAATGGTCACCAGATAATATATATATCGTAATTGTGGCTTGGATACTGCTTCCCGATTATATTAAGGTCCTTTGTTTATCTTGAAATGCGATTCACGTTAACTTAATCACACCTAGAACTAATTATATATTCAACAGTTATTTCAATCAAAGAACTATCTGAAGGTTAGTTAGTCGACTAAATTTTTTTTTACGAAGAGTAAAAATGGAGAATTGTTAAACTAAACGAAAATCAAGAATATAGTTTGTAAAACTAGCATTTGATTAAAAAATTTGAAGAATCTAAATTATTATTGAATGCAAAACTTTATTTAATTTGTTAATTGAAATCAGATTCCTCTTATTGATTGATGTTGTTCTTTCCTCAACGGAGAAATCGAAGATCAAATATTTTTTATTTGTTGATCTCTTTCCCTTTCCGGATGATCCCGTAGTTAATTTTTATGAACAATATGTTTCCTAATTGGGATTTCGTGCATCAACCTTTTGCTACTGAACATTCACTGGACCCGGGGAAATTGTTCACTCTCGCGAGAAAAGAACAAAAAAGAACACAACAAATTCAAAGAAAGGCTTCTAAGATAGTTTTATAGCAACGTTTTATTGATCACCCAAAAATGGACAGTTATTGCGTCTATTTCTCAGTAAATATTTATATACTTTTTCCAGCGTTCCGTTAATTTCCTGTCAATTTTGTTATTAGGAAGCCCTGAATTAGGGCTACAAAAAAGGGTATATCAATATTCTTGGTAGCTCTTTCCTGTTCATTCACACATTGATCGATATATGAAGGAACTATTGAAGGATTGAATATCTTTAGTTCCTTGCATAAAAAACAACAATGCAGATATATGCATGTTACTTACAGAATGACACATAACTTGAGAATTTTAATGTAAATGAATGTTTCCGTTAAAAGTTTGTATTTTATTAACGTCTTTCTATAAAGAAAAAAATTGTTCTTATTTATAAAAATGAAAATACATGAGTTACAGTTTTTGAAGCTCATGACATATGAGAGTGTGATATCACAAATGTGAACTGTCACACATCGGTGTATTAAGTATAATGCGTGTTTGCAAGGAAAACTATTAATGATATTTATATCGTCCTTGTACATTTTTCATTCGAGTCGTTCTAGCGAGATAGTTTCTAGGTTCTCCATGTTAGTTGTTTCAAATATATTTAAACGTTCACCCAGATGATGGAGATTAGTATTCTATTATTGAGTATTACTTATCCTTGCTTTTTCGCCTTTCCTTTCCAGTTTTTCTTCCCAGGACTCTTTCATTCTTTTCTACCAAGTCGTTGATATTCCGATAAACTTGTTCTCTATCCTTAGAATTTATGGGCATTGCTTTTTCTATCTCTTCTAATGTTATGCTATTATCACTATCTATGATATCATCCCCATTCTTATCTTCTGACTCCTTTTTATCTGAAGTAGATTGTAAAAGGTAATCGATGTTTGATTTCTTGGTTATTTTTGATTTCATTGTATCTTCACTATTTCGAAGCTTCCTCTCACCTAATCTACTATTAAAGGGCTTGAAATCAGTTTCCTCGGTTTTGATATTGTCAAGAGATTCATCTTTATTCGTTTTATTATGTTCTTTTTCTTTTCCTTTTGTTTCAGCCAAGTCTTCATTAGAGGTTTTATATATATCAGTTGACAAAGTTATGATTTCGTTGAGAAGAGACAACATATCGGTAATCGCTTCTGTTCTTGCAGCTGCTTTCGTCGTCTGTGTCTCTTCTTCATCATCATCTTCTTCTTCCCCGTCATCGTCATTGTCGTCTTCTTGATTGTTATCCTCGTTATTCTCTGTTATATCTTCTTCATCATCTTCTGTTTCATTGTTATCATAATTTTCAGGTGAATTTACGTTTTTACGATCCTTCTTTGAAACTTTTTTGATTTTATTATTCTTCTGTATAAATTTTGAACGTGAAGATATGTTTTTCGTATTATTCTTATTATTATTATTTTGTGGCAATGGTTGTACTTTATCAACTATATTAAATGATATAGTACTCATTATTTTATTATTATTATTTTCTGGTCTCCCTTGTGGAATAGAAAAGTCTTATATTATATTAATTTGTTAGATTATAATTATTCAAATAGCAATCCTTATGGAAATGTAATTTCAATGAGTCTCTTATTTTAATGTTAATGCATAAATATTTAATGTGTCGTTTGAATTAAAGTGAACTATCTTAAAGCATACCCATACGCATTTATTTAATTGAACTAAATTCCACACAAACAAGCAAGCAAACAGAACAAAAGAATTAACTCCGTTTACCTGTTTTCGACTCTCTTCGACTCTCTGTCTTATTTTTAATTGATATCTGGTAGAAATTCACAAAATTAAACTTTGTATCTCCTGTCTCTATCAAATTTAATAAACTGATTTGATGCAAACCTGTTGTTTCCTTTTTCCCTGGATCAAACACTGTGTAATTTTCCTCTTCTGCAAATTTCTTGTTCCCATAATAGAAGGAATGAATGGGCCGTCCGCCTATAATTTACAATCTCTGACAGTAAATATTATTCTTGTTGCTTCTTCAGCGCGTGTATTTTCGTCGCACTTTGTCTCAGAGAGAGGGAAATTCAGTGACTGTAATTCGTTTGATACAATTGTGAGACACTACTAAGATATTTTGTTAAAGACTATGGCTATGATTTGTCAGACGTTGTGCTTTGGGGAATCAGTTAATTGTTGTTACATAGAATAGACAAGTACTGGAGTATATGTATATGGTATTGACTGGGTTACTGCCCAGTGATTGATCTCAAGTTGCTTGTCCAATAGTTGGTATGATGTTTGTAACTTTACGTAATCTTCAAAATCAGGCATTATATACCAACAGAACTTCAGAACTCTTGTGGACGGATACAAAATGTGCCAAACAAAATTGAAATTTAATTGAAATCATAAATGTCTATGAACACAAGTACGGATAGTGACAGAACAGTTAACAAGTAGACTAATTTTTATAAGATGTCACTGATATGAACAGTTTTCAAAACTAGGTCAACTTTTATATACAGGCCAAGTTTTCGATTAAGATATACAACTATCATTAGGCACATAATAATTTCTCAATATTTGAAATTTAGTTACGAGACAACATCGTTTAAAGATTCAAAGATTGATTAGAATTTGGACAAAGTATATAAAACCTATTCATATTATGTCATACCCATAAATCATGCCTGACATAATGATGACATTACTAAGGAAACGAATTTAATCTTCGCTCTATATATGCTCATTAATGGCGTCCTTCAAATGGTTAAAAGGTAATGGGTTCATATTCTAAATTGTACATAGTTCTAAAGAGTACCTGTTTAAATGGTTGGTTGTCGTTAGAAGAATTGTAGCAGATCCATTTTCTATCGCAACGGCAACCCGAGTCCGTTTCGGAACAGTCCCTGTAAACAGACCGGTACATTAGCTCATAGCGCAATCAGAGGAAGTTCACAGATAATTAATGCTCCGAGGAAATGAACTCAGAAAAGCTGAATCGTTATCATTATTAACTAAAACAACACCGGTGAACTTCCATTGAGATTTGATTATTATTACTCTTTCGTGTATTATTTATAAAGATTTCTTATCTATCCGACTTTCCCTAACCCTTATCGAGAAAGTCAAAGCCGTGTCTGTTAATAACAACTATTAGGTACCCGTCTGATAATAACGATGTTACCCTTAAGACGACTTTCGGTCAATTACTTGCGACTAAATCCCAAAATATACATCAGGATTCCTGTACGAACTCTCTCATATACCCAGCAAATATGTCAAAGTACCAGATATTTGAATATTCGTTCACCTGCTAAACCTGTTCATTCAGGTTCAAAATCAAAGAAACCACCAACTAAAGACGATCTAGCAAGAGAAAAATTCGAGAAACAATTAAATTCACCAAATTGGTTTATTAGATGGGGTGCAAAATTGAGATCAGATGAATTCAGTAAAGGTATGACTAAATATATGATTGGTGCATATATCATTTTCTTGATTTATGGTTATTATTTCATGAAGAAATTATATGTTAAAGAAAACGAATTGAAGGAATTGATCAAGAAACAAGAAGATGGTAAGACTAATGAATATGAAAACTTGAGGATTAAGGAATTGAATGGGAAATTAAGAACAAGAGATAAATTGAAATTGGATCAATATAAAGATATGATAGAATCTGGTATTGAAAATTTCGATGGTTATGAATTGGAAACAACTGATCAAAATAAACTGAATAAGAACATTTTACCGGCACATGATACTACTCCATTCTATGATACAAAAGCTGAAGATTATGATAATGATATCAATATGGAAGAACGTGTCATTGGTATGGGGAGAAGACGTAAATGGTTGATGAAACATTGTAAAGGTGATGTCCTTGAGGTTTCATGTGGTACGGGTAGAAACATCAAATATTTAAATCCAGAAAATATTAATTCAATAACGTTTCTAGATTCCTCAGAACCAATGATGGAAGTCGCACACAAAAAGTTCAGGGATAAATTTCCAACATATAAGAAAGCTGCATTCGTTGTTGGTAAAGCCGAAGATTTAAATAAATTGGCTCAACAGACTGATAAAGATGGTAATTCAAAGGAAGTTAAATATGATACAATCATTGAGACATTCGGATTATGTTCTCACGAGGATCCAGTAAGTGCTCTAGAGAATTTTGCAGGTCTTTTAAGACCAGGTGGTAGAATTGTGTTATTAGAACATGGTAGAGGTGACTACGATATCATTAATAAGATTTTAGATAAAAGAGCTAAGAGACGTTTGGATACATGGGGCTGTAGATGGAATTTGGATATTGGTGAAATCTTAGATGATTCTGGTCTAGAGATTGTTGACGAAAAGACTTATCATTTAGGTACTACTTGGTGTATTGTTGCAAAGGCAAAGAGTGATGTTAGAACCAAGGATGAAATTGGATTTTTCGAGAAATATATTGGTGCAAGTATTAAAGAAAGATTGGACTCATTTGAGGAGAAACCGGTAAGTACGGAAGAAAAGGAACAATGAATATCAAACGACAATTATGAAATTTTTTGAATGTATATATTAAATCAAAACATGTAAATAATGATCAGTATTGCGTTTAAATAAAAATATTCTTAAGAAAATATGAAAGAAGTCAATAGTTACAGTCATCTGCTCTGTGATCAGATATTCAACTTGTTCTGTGCCAATATGCAATGAAGTCTAGTAGCAAAAAAAGTATATGCGACGCTGGAAAAAATAGTGAAAATTTATCGATGAGCTTTCACAAGAAGACTTTGAATAAACACTTTCATATGAAGCAACTTTAAGGCACGTCAATGAAAAGAAATGGCAATTTATACACTATATAACAATATAATTAATTGTTTTAGACTGTGAATGCTTAACGTATTTCGATTGAATAAATACATCAATATTTCTAAGATGTCAACTGCTGCACATAAATATGTTCCACCAATCAATCGTCGAATGACACAGTTGGATAGATCTTTCTTTGTCAGTAAGATCCCATTATGTGTAGTACAATTTCCCGACCCAAAGAATATCAGTATATTCTCGAAGCAATTCAAGGACTATATATTGAGAGTTCCTAGAATACCTCATGTTATTAAATTATCCGAGAATGTTAAAAATGGTGATAAGACTTTAGCGTGTGATAATGGTATTGTTAAGAAAGGTGTACTACTAACTGATGGTATTGCAAACATGAATGATCTCGATGAGAAATTACCTATTGAAGCTAAAAATTTCTTAAAGGAAACGAATGCAACTGTTGAACCATACGAATATGTCTTAGATTATGATTATTGGCAAGCTGAAGATATATTAAGAGCTGTATTACCTGAAGAATGTTTGGAAGAAATTCCAACTGGATTTACAGTGACAGGACACATTGCACATTTGAATTTAAGAAAGGAATTCAAACCGTTTGATTCGTTGATTGGACAAGTTATCCTTGATAAGAATAATAAAATTACATGTGTTGTTGATAAAGTTAGCTCCATTGCCACAAAATTTAGAACATTTCCAATGAAGATAATCGCAGGTGACGGAAATCTAATTGTTGAACAAAAAGAATCTAATTGTACCTTTAAATTCGATTTTAGTAAAGTGTATTGGAACTCCAGATTACATACCGAACATGATAGATTGGTTACACAATATTTTAAACCAGGTGAAGTTGTTTGTGATGTATTTGCTGGTGTTGGACCATTTGCTATCCCAGCTGGTAAGAAGGAATCTATTGTTATTGCTAATGATTTAAATCCTGAAAGTTTTAAATATTTGCAAGATAACATCTTATTGAACAAAGTTGATTCGATGGTTAAACCATATAACTTAGATGGGGCAGAATTTATCAAGAAGTCACCAAAGTTCCTGAAACAATTAATTGCTGATTCTACAGACGGTAAGATAAAGTTACGTGTAAAGAGAAATAATAGTAATAATAGAACGTTAAACATAAGGGTAATGAAACCGAGAAAGCTGTATCTAAACCTGTACAACCTGAATTTAAGGAGGTTGTCATACCAAATGAGATTAGTCATTTTGTCATGAATTTACCTGATAGTGCCATTGATTTCCTTGGTAATTTCGTTGGGTTATATTCTGAAGAGGCTACAAGAAACAAGAAGATGCCATGGATCCACGTTCATTGTTTTGAGAAATACGGTAACGACGAAGATTTAACGATGGAAGAATTACATGGAAGAGTTTATCAAAGGATATTGAAGTCAATGAATACAGATGATATAACTTTACCAATTGATGGTATGGCGTTCCATTTAGTACGTAAGGTTTCACCAACTAAACCAATGTTTTGTGTAAGTTATAAATTGCCAGTTGAGCTTGCATATAAGAAATGATCAGAAAAGATGGGTAGTACGTCTCTGTACATCATATTTAATATAAGCTACATAATTGTCTGTACATATTAAGTATGACTATTAATATCAGAGGGTATATTGTATAATATAATATTTGTCGACATAAGATTCATCAAGAAGGCCGTTATCGCACACACCCTATATTTAACGGTGAAGTGAATTGTAAAAAACGTGTCTCAGTGAAATGATCCATTTTACAAGATTTAACATACGTTCTCTTGATCGTAAATCATTTATGACTAAATATTCATGTCTTATAAGTTTGACATTTAAATTGAAGGTCATTTGTCTTTGTATAGTAAAGAATATTCTGTCTATGTATAAGGGATACGACGACCACCCTTCTAAATCTTGATAGAACTGTGGAATCATCTTTATTATCGACGATGTATGGCATTAGCCATTTCACCGGAATTCCGGTGTAATTTACTATTGAAATTTGGTCTTATGTGCATGAAAGAGTGAGCCAAATCTTATTGTCTCCCCCCTTACAGTACATACTATGAATCCGAATTGTAACAAAGTAAAAGTCGCTAACTATTACTCTGTTCATATCGTTAATTTCAGTTACTTCATTATAATTTTGACTCATTTTCCACATCGTTAGAGACGGCACGCCCGCCTGTATCGCTCCTTCCTTCCGCGCCGCATTTTTTCCGTTTTTTTCGCCCTCTTTATTAGAAGATATGACTAACAATTTTCACAAAAAAGAAAGGAGGAAAAGCGTGTAATTCCCAAGTGACAGCTGCAGAAATACTGTGGAATTTGATATTCTCGGGTGGCGGAGAGAAAGAGGGAAAAATTGCGAGGAAAAGGAACCGAATGCAATTAATAATTGTATGGGTTAAATATGCGTCATTCTAAGAAAATTGTGATCATTAATTTTTTATCTAATAGTTAGCTAATCAATTTATAGTCGAGTCAAAAATAAAATTGATATACACCCTGCTTTACAAGTTATATAAAAAGAACACAACATATATTATCATAATTATACGTTTATCGTTTCTTGATTTTTTGTATTATTACTTACATTAGAAGAAGGACAGTGTGAGTTATTTGAAGATTTAATCCTAACGGTTTCCATCTTTTCATAGCTCGTAATCATCTAACAAACAAAATTAAACTAAACTAAACTAAACTAAACAAAGCTGCATTGTACACCTGCATATTAGTATCCTCTGATATAGAATAGGAGATACATTATTATAGAGACTTACTCATTATTATTATTATTATTATTGGAATTTTATTATTATTATTGTGATACCATCTTCAAACTAGTTATACCTTAAAGAAAGAAAAAGAACAGAAAGATGGTTTGTGGCTGCTGTATTATTATTGTTTAAACAAACTTTTTTTCGGAAGAGAAGTGTGTTTGTTTTATCATAAAGGCAAATAAAAGAAAGAATATTAGAAAAGAAGCAAAATATCATCAAAAATGCAACATATTAGTCCAGACACTAATATTCCATCAAGAGATAATTTAATTCATTCTCATTTAGCATATCAGACACCACCTTATGAAGTATCATTAGATAATGGGATTAAGAGGACACCTGTGGGACGTAAGAGATCAAATTCTTTATCTGATTTATTAAATAAGATTAATAAATTAATGATGATTTGTACAAGAAATTTTCAAAAAGATAAAAAAACTAATCCAAATATTAAATTTTTAACAGAAGTTTTAAGAAGATCAAAGTCAAATAAATTAATTACAATTTTATCATGCCAGTATTTTAAGAAAATTTATCAAAATTTAAATGAATCTAATATAAACCCTGGTGAATTACCGCAATTTGCGAAATGTTCCAAGAGAATTTTCTTATCATGTTTAATCTTAAGTCATAAATTTATTAATGATAATACTTTTTCAATGAGAACGTGGTCATCAATAAGTGGATTAAATAGTAAAGATCTTTCAACAATGGAAAGATGGTGTTTAACTAAATTAGATTACAATTTAGCATGGGATTTGAACAAATTAGTGGACTCAGAGACAGATTTATTTGAAATTATTCAACCAACTAAAATCGTTGTTGGTAAACGAATTAGGGATAATGAAATTTATGATATGAACAAAAAAACAAAAATTTATTAATATTTTCATATACATATATTAAAAAAAAAGAAAAAAGAATATATTCGTTAAATATTATCAACTAAGTAAATGTGACATTTATAGCATATAATTCGTATTTTTTTCCGTAAAAAATTAATGTTTTTTAGAATTTATTTCAAAATTATGTACTGAGCTGAATATTCCAAGGGTGTATAGTATAAGACTATCATAAGAGCAAAAGAATAAACCAAATACGTAGCACACGTTAAACGAATAAAAGAATATTGTGCGCGCGCGGTTAATATAAATGAATAGGCTTATATGACGACATCTGGATACAAGGTTCACAAATGTGAAGAATAAAGAAAACAACCCAATCTATAATATATAAAGACAGAGGTTTAGAAAACAAAATATGTAAATTAAATAATTCCTTCTGAAAGAAAGTACGAAGAATTTACTGTATATTACACTGTATATTATTAATCAATAAAATGAATCAAACTAACACTAGTAATATTGCTCAACCTGCTAGAAACGAGGATTGCTATCATTATGATATGACTAGGTGTCGAAAAGAGATAAAATTGGGAATCTAAATAAGAAAATCAAATTGTTATCTTCTCTATAACAAAAGAGAAACCTTCTATATCAATGGACTCCAAACGTTCTATACAAATCTGAAGAGTTGATGTACTACAGTATCATTCAAAAGAAAAACAGAATTTTTTTGTGAAGTTATTGTTTGGTATTTTGCATTCGGCGCCGACATCGCGACACTAAAAGAATTTTGTACATATATTTATACACACAC
The DNA here is from genome assembly GCA_003708545.1 of Maudiozyma turicensis. Classification (NCBI taxonomy): domain Eukaryota; kingdom Fungi; phylum Ascomycota; class Saccharomycetes; order Saccharomycetales; family Saccharomycetaceae; genus Maudiozyma; species Maudiozyma turicensis. The sequence continues at coordinate 64,466 of PPOO01000858.1, forward strand.
ATCCAGAAGAATGAAAGTATTAACAACGATGATAAACCCTACAGAGTAAACATAAATTCTTAGATATGTTGGAAACTATATTGTACCTTCACAAAAAGTCAATTTTATTAAATACAATGTTGCTGTGAAATTTTATTTTCGAATCTATGGACGATTACTTAATATACTTCATTTACATGCCTTCCTTGTTGGAAAGCAGTTAGGTCATCACTGACATCTGGAAACAAATAATCCCGTGTTACAATAATTTAATATTACACCATATATATTTAATACCATCTGGTTGTTTTCTGACCCTTCATTTCGAGGGAAATAATAGAGTAAAAGTAATCAATTTGAGGTTAAAGCGACCTTAGTATTACGTAAGGATGTTCAAAACGAACCACGATTTCTGTTCCATCGGTATCTTGTAAGAGCCAAAATATTTATTTCAATGTATTGTTTTCTGAGGTTCTTATTACTTCAAATATTAATGTAGACCTTTAGGGAATAACATACACCGTCTAATCGATACCGTCGACTGATCATACTTATATAAAATAGTTCACAAGAATAGAGAATATTTCTACGAAAAAACTATTATATGGAAGTTTTTCTCTGTATGCCATTTTTAATTAAATATAAAAAAGAAGAACTCGGAAGTTACATATTAAATATTTCATTAACTCCTCTTTGATTTTTAATAACAATTTCTAGCACATATCTGTATACTTCGAACTTTATTATAGATATTATCAGAATATGAATGGCATTATGTAAAATGCATAAGATAGATTTGTCATTCTGATAATTGAACAAAATATAGATGAAACATGAAGAAGTGTGAGAAAATTCATTATACATAAATATGTCAACAGCCAAAAAATAAGTTGATCACGTGACCACAAAATTTAAACAAAAAAATGCGATTTCTGTGGATCGAACACAGGACCTCCAGATTACTTTTGACCGAAGTTATTCTTCAGTCTGGCGCTCTCCCAACTGAGCTAAAACCGCATTTCTTATTCCTGTGTAACGACTCAGGTGTTTTGTCGTAATTAGGGTTGGAATGCGTCCGCAGGTTATTCAAACTGAGTCGTTCTTGAGATGTCTTTCTGAACGAACTAGTAAGGTTGAATATTTCTTGTTCCAAGTAAGGAGGATAAGAAGAGAGTGTACGTCTTGCTTATGCTATTTTAATTCTAGGTTCTTCGATTCTAACTTGCGTAGAGGTCTTAGATAGCTAGTAATAGTTAAACAGAGTTATTAATCCTTTTGTGTGCTTTTAAGTAATTCTTCGTTATGCTTAATAGATTAAGTTAACGTTGATTATCGATTGATCTTCTTAATAAGTCTTAGTTCTCTTCCTTAACCTTAGTTGGTTCTTTCTTCTGAAAGATAACAGGAAATAAACAAACTTAAAGTTTGTATTATTCTTATATAGAAAAT
>PPOO01000858.1:65913-83162 GCA_003708545.1 Maudiozyma turicensis
AGGCTTTGTGTCACCAAAAGGTCATTTTTTGGTTACCAGAAAAGGCCATCTTGGTTACATCCTGTTGTAACTGAAAAGGAATTTATTGTCATCTCAATCACGTGACTTTAATAATTTGATAGTTAACACATTTAGAATTTGATAGTTAACAACCTCAGATAATTTTTGATTGTCACTTGAATTATATCAGATTATGTGTCACTGCATTATAGTGGTATGTGGGTGTAGATATTTGACGGAAATGTATATACGACAGATAATAACACAACTCGGACGACACAAATCCGAATATAAAGATTTTATGACGTCGATATTATAAACGACTATAATAATCCCAGTATCATTATAAAGACTGTAGAAGTAAGATCTAAATTATTAGAGTATATTAAATTCCAGTAGAAGAAACGTGAGTGAATTAACAAGGGATGAAATATAATATTTCCATATATAACGAACTAATAAACTGAACCTAGAAGTCAGAAGTTCGATAGTTCGTATTACAATTTATAATTATTATATATTTTATATAATAAAAAAATAAGTAACAAAATATCCATTTTGCTTTATATAAACTCCAACACCATTAATTAATCTAAAATAATGTCTAACAATATGAACGAACTATCTAACGCTACTTCTAAGCCTTCAGCTCAATATTAACCCCCACACACAGAGGGAGAAACAAATATACGGAGTTAACACATTGTCTAACATATATAAATGGAGTAAGAAACTTCTACAAATTCAAGTAGTTAACTCTTATATAGTTTATGTATATTATAAAAGAATAAGCTATTACAACTTTACTAATTGTACAAATATCTATTACAACTTTAGTAATAGTATTGAAAATTCAATTTATTAACTTCCATTTTGGAGCTAATATTTATATAGGGAATAACTTTATATCTCTCTACTTTAATAAGTAAATACCAGTCATCTCTTTAGAACTTTTCCAAAGAGCTATATATACTAAATATATATCTATTCTTTATATGAACAAGTTCTCGATGATCTCCTCATCGCAAGTTTTTCCGATTTCTTTGTCGCCTCGGCATATCTACCGTCTGACGCAAAATACTTTATTTAACTATGTTGGATTGTAACACAATGTCTTGTATTCTAATTGACATACATGTACCATATATTCCAACAAATAGAATTATGTCTTCTGAAACTATAGAACCTACTCAGGTTCTTATTGACTTGAACTAATATTGCCAGTTACTAAACGAACAATTTGATTTGTAGAACTCTACTTTATGAAATAAATACCTGTTTGTTTCTTGTATCCTATGAGTACCAACAATTTATGTATATATATGTATATATCTATATTATTACATATGTAATTGCTCTACGAGATTTCATCTTTGACATTTTTCTTTTTCGTTGCCGTCTCGGTATATATCTACTTTTTGGCACGAAAATTCATAAGAACAATATTAGATCATAACACTATATCTTTTTATCTCAATTGAGATATATGTACTTTCTACTGCAACATTTTCCAATTTTGTCTTCAAAATTAGTGTCTGCTCAGTATCAGAGTGTATACCGTATAGCTTAGTCTCTGAAGAAGAATTGCATGTTATTGTAGTTTGTGCAGAGTATGATACCAGCAACTTTTTTCCACACTATGTGTGTTCATATTCTCAACTTAAAGGCGTATTCATCGCCAGCTAAAGTACCTGTTAACATGATAATGCTTTTGCTTGTTGATTTATCTCTTTTTAGTGTTATTCCAGCATTCTTGCGTTGTAATAAAGGATTTGTTATTCGTTCTGCCTTTTGGAGTACCTGTGAATCTGGGTATTTGTTAATCTTGCAACTTTTTCTGTTTTCTGTTTAATATCAAGTCTTTCTGGACTTCTTAAATAATTTAATCTTCCAACAATATGTTGTAACTTTTCTATTATTTTTAAGCCTTCTTTTTTATCACACCCAATTTATCAAGTAATTGATTTAAACTACGAAGTTAACAAAGGTATCGCTACATTACCCCCCCCCCCAGAAAGTTATATCAGTAGATGAGAAAAGAAGGTTAAAGGTATATTACACCAAAGAAAACGTAATATTCCATATCCATCAAAGTGTAATTTTAATCCTTTATTAATAATATTGAATGTAGTGAAGATGAAAGACTAAAAATAATTGAGAAGTTGCAACAAATTATTGGAAGATTAAATTATTTAAGAAGTCGAGGGAGGCTTGATATAGAGCACGCAACAGGAAAAGTTGCAAAGCTAACAAAATACTCATGTTTAAACGTAGTCCAAAGGGCAGAAGGATTAATAAAATTTTTCAATATAATATAAGTATCTTAGTCACATGGTAACATTAGTATCTATTGTGACGTATTTTTGATAATGACCGGTATACTAATTTTCCAATAAACAAATTTTTAAAAGAATGATTTACTGCACTGTAGATTCTGACAAATATCTAACCTTCTATGTTTATCAAATTGAATCTCAAATGAATCAAAGTGCCCCATAATGGTCATGAAGATAATATAAAATATTTTGAAGAACAATACTTCAAGAGAAATTTGTATTTAATGAGAACAAGTAATCTTAATATTCATAAAATTGGTATGAGCTAATCTCCTTGGCCTTACATAAAGATTAACAAAAAAAATCCATTAACAAAGAGGTTTAATAAGATAGGAATAAAGCTCCGAATACACTTAGCACATTCAATACAACTCTGCTGCAATGATGACAATAAAAATGTTAAACGAAAAGTTCAATAGGATGATTTAAGTACCAAATCAAACTTCTCCCTATTTCCAATTTTCTATTACCACCCTTGTTAAATTTACAATGGTAGATACTGGCAGTCAAAATCTTTTCAATTTCATCTGTTATCCTGATTACCAGTCACTTCCTAATACGTTTCGGTTTTATCACCTCTTAAATTGTAGGTGCTTATAGATTTAGCACCAGAATAGTTGATGCCATCAATTATTTTTTGTATTTTTCTGATTTTGAAAGCTTCAACAAATAGCGCCATTCAGGTAATAATATTCCAGAAATATGTGCAAGTATGGATATTCATTGAGACGTCAACTTCGGAACTAGTCTCTAAACGCTAAGTTTTTGTGTTATCGTTGATGTTATCACACATTAGTTGGTTTTTTCAGTATGTATTAGATGAAGGTCTTTTGAGACACTTTTCAATATTTTTTTCGTGATCAGTCAACGCGAAATGTCAATGCAAAAGTATTTCAGCATGTAACATAAACATTCATCTTTAAAGAAGACTACATGTGTGTGTGTGTGTGTGTACCACTATCCGCAAGTCAGCATTATATTTCGCAACTGTAAATTAGCATTTCAAGATGTCTACATTAGAGGAGCTGGAACAGGATATTAATGCTCTACGAGAGGAAAGTATGTTAAATTAGAATATTATAATATCAGGAATAACAAATGTAAACATGTTCATTCTAAACTAACAACTCATTAATTATTATTAGTCAATTCCCTCAACGCCAAAACTAATTCAATAAAGAAAGCAATCAAGGATAAGAAAAATGGGAATCGTGTTAAGAAGCCTCATAAAAACGAAAATCCTGTCATCTCGGAGTTCAAGACTCTGTTTGATCACTTTCCACAATTGAACGATATACTGCATTCGGATAACCAAAGTGCCTTAGGGACAACCAAGAACCATTTGATAAATTACGATACCGTAGATAGAAGTGTTTCACGGACGCCAAAGCAAAGAAACGGGAACATCACAGGTGAGGATGATTTGCCAGAAACAGAATGGGTATTAAAAAATCAAATTCCTCTGGCACATCAAATGTTTGACAAGAGTATTGTTGATGAGGTGGACGTAGATATTCTGTCTTCACCGTCCAAAAGGAGAGCAGAACTGAAAAAGATCGAACCAGTCAAACCTATTGATAATAAGTTTGATAATAAAGTACTGTTAGAAAACATGTTTCGTCTTTTGGGAATCACATTTTTTCCATTAATTGACCCTAGCGATTTAAAATTGAATGATAAAACAGAGAAGATTGAAATTACAAGACAAATGTTAGGTATAAGATTTGACCTCTTTAATGAGCACGATTCACGTTTTGATAAACCTTTTTATATATTGCTAAAGAAATCAAATTCCACTAAGAATAAAGCAAATGGTAATACAGACAATCCGACTAATAATGAAAACGGGGAATGGGTTGTCTTCAAACACACTATTCCAATTTATATAGATATCCAAGGAATAATGAACGACCTGGAAATCAAGGATGCGTCCTCGTATGACGAGATATTTATTTTCGCCAAAGAAGTGTATATGATGCTATTAGAAAATATGAAGAGAAGAAAATTATTATCAAAAATGGAAGCAGATGGCCTAATCAAAAATCTGAAAAACGATTTCCATTCAACGTCCATATCTTTCACTGTCAAAAAGATCAAATTCCAACTATATTTAGAGAAGAACGTCGTAGTCTCATGCTCAATAACTAGCGGAATGACTGATGCAGTATTAAAGACGAAATGGGAGACTGTATTTAGTGGGCCTCTGGAGGAACTTGAATTTAAAATTAAACAGTTAATTTAGGTATGTATCGACTCTTACATAGCAGACTTTTTTTTTATAAATATGGACTTAGTATAAATATTTATTTAGTATCGTATTTTTAGGAATGAATTCGTACATGATATAAAGACAACTGTAGCCCATTATACATCCAAATAACTTTTCTAATAACGTATGATAATAAACTGCAGTTACAAATAGAAGGATTACCCATATCACCAATGTCCCCAAAGCTGAAAATATTCCACATTTAATTTTCCAGTCCATGAATGTTTCAATGCTATTATTCTTAATATAACAGTAATATATATATAGTTCGCACCACAGAATTAAGCTTATATTTAGGAGAAAACAGAAGTGGCCACTAATATCAAAGCCTCCTACCCATTCACCTCCTGTCTTACGGCATGCCTCCGCTGATCTGAGACCCACGTTCTCATCCCCACTGCTACATTGACCACCTGTTATAATGAATATATTATCAATAACAACAAAACAAAGAAACAGTATACAATTTTTAGCCACGTATTTTATTATGTATTGCTTTGTATATTTAATCACATTAGGGTTATTGAAGGAAAGTACCTGCGTACCACTTATAGGATTTGTTGTTGGCAGCAATTCGAAATTTTGTGAGCGAATGTATATTTGAATAAAGGCCAGGTAAATGAATAAAATTGTCCATACTAAGTTGCCTTTGTATGCGAAAGTAGTATTAAACAGATTCCTAGAATTTAACAAATATATGGTACTCTTCTGGTGTTCTTTAACATTTTCAGGAAGTACAAAACTGAAAAATATACCAATGATCAGTAAAACTAAATATGCCGTGGCTACTAACGAGTGGAACGAAGATCTAATATGAGACCTTATAGCTTGAATGTTTTCCATCAGAAACAGTGCATTGCATAATTCAATGGTGTTTGTTGCTTGGATTACTTCAACATTGATATCTTAATATGATCATAAATATGTTTATATCTCATCATGTCCGCGTATATTTTTCAAAGGAACTTCTCGATGAATAGATAGCTACATAGTTCGCACACGGGTTGTATTCGATCAACGTACATCCAATATTAAAATCAACTAAAACTGTTACTGAATCATAATTATTAGGTTTTATTTTTCTATAAAGATTACAAAGTTTTTATGTATTTTCTATTTCTTGTATTATGTCTAATTCATGTTATTATCTGCTTTGAATTTTTCCCATGATACACTTAGTACGCTGAATACATTCTCAGCGATCATTCTATTCTCTAAACTAATGTCACTGGACAGTTTATCTGGATGTAATTTTGCAATGGCCTTCAGGAACGTAATTTTTACTTTCTTAGGAATAACAAGATCTGCGGTGGATACAGGTTTCCAGTCACACCATGTAAGAACAACAGAAAGATTAGATAACAAAAACCTGATATCATAATCTTTGTTATCCTTCCACAATTCAATTTTATCATGGACTACATCGTACAGTGCCTCTTTCCGTTCCTCGATTTTCTTTTCCTCAAGATGTGCCTTCTTAATCTCTTCGGTGTTTTTATGTACTGTAGATGGTGTATCTTTTTGTTTCTTGGAAGCTGGCTCTACGACAGGGTTTGACTTAGGAGCGGTTGGCTTAGGTTTAGCCATGAACTGCTCTGGATTAACTACCATTTGACATCTTCTCTTAGCACTCATAATCTTTGGGTCGTGAACACCATTATTGAGCAATAACTGTATGCAATCGAGCGCTGCTTGGAAATTTTCTTGATGTTCGTACGCTTCAGCCTGTCTCATTAAAATCTTGGTCCATAAATCTTTATAAGTTTTCTTTGGTCTACTATTCTGTATTGTACTACCCCATAATTTTTTATCCTCTGGAATCATTGATAGTGCTATTTTAGCATTTGAGACACATTTAGAATAATCACCAATTTTCAATTGGGAGATCATCATGTTAGATAATGCTACAATCCGTAATGGATGCGTTGAAGGTAATGTGTTTAGTGATTTTTCATATTCATTGAATGCAGAACTGTAGTCACCTTTAGAGAAAAATTCCTTCGCATTTAAATTATATTCATTATAACCAGATAATTCAATTTCAGAGATGAACACATTTGTTATATTGTTATTTCCCTCTGCAAGTATATCAGGGCTCGTGTTGTCTACATTATTGTCAAAATCTAATAATACAGAATCGGGTTGGGTGGCTTCGAAGTTTTCTTTAGAACCGTCGTACTGTTCACTTCCTGATGTTGGTTGGCTTACAACTACCTTTTGATCAAAATCTTGCAGGAGATCAGAATCTTTATTTTCTGGTTGAATAATATCAGAATTGTTTGAATATGTGGGTGTTTCGAATAATGGTGTATCTGAAGTCTTGGAAGGTTGCGCTTGTAAACTGCTTTCGTAGTTATTTATATCGAAAGGATTAGTTTCATCATCTAACAACGCTTCTTTATTAACAGATGGTTTATAACGATTTCTTTCGAGATTTGCAACATCTATAGAATCATCATCTCTTTCTGTGTATTTATAAAGTCTGTTGCCTTCTTCGTCGGGATATGCAGTTAATTGATCCACAAGATCTTTCCCTTTATTTAGGAAATCTGTTGCCGCTGAAAAGAACGACGAAGAAATATTTTTCTTATTTGTATTATTATTATCAAAATATGTTGTTCCGATTCTTTCCCTTTCTTTATGTCTTTCAGTCATTTGTTTCGTGTTCCTTTTCTTGATGATATCATCATATAATATTCCTTTATCATAATATTTATTAGCTTTCTCTATGGACATTCCTAATGACATTAATTGTGCTACCTCCATATCTTTTACTTCATCTACAACAACAACAATATCATTAATATGTTCAGGGGATGTGTCAACTGTGGAATGGGTGTCATTGACAGGAATTTGTTTTGCCGTTTCTTTCTTAATGCTATCAAAATTATCAAAGACACTCATGAAATCATCTAATGCAATCTTAGACTGTTGCTGAATAGGTGTAGGAGTCTTTGTTTGAGATGAAAACCCAAATAAATCATCTAAATCATTATGAATTGAATCATTCACGCTTATCTTATGTGATGAATTGCTAATAATATTGTTACTGTTAGCATTTGGTTTTATTGGTACAGAACCTATTATATTAGGTACTGTTGTACTACTATTATTTGCTGATTTCTTCTTGTTGTCCTCCTTTAATGAGGTAAGTAAATTAGCAAATGGATCTGACATTATGACACCGTAATGCTATTATTATGTCCAACTTAACTACAAAAGCTATCCGTTGAATGTTACTTTTAAATTGGTACGTTGTTAATGGATTTCTAAATATGTGATAATATTAAAATGGATACGAAACACAATTATATTGTCCTGAAAGAGTCCTATTGTATCGATGTGTTCATCAACTGTTAGTTAACAATAGGTTGGTCCCCTCGACCTGACCGGAGAATTAGGGTTTTGAAAATGAGTCCTCAAAAATATCATGGCACACGATATGGTTCCGTCTCTTTCGCTTTTCTTGCAAGGAGAGCCGACCGAAAAGTGAAAAAATTTTCTTTCTTTTTGGTTCATCTCAAGATGTTAGTTATTGCAATGTGATGAGTTGATATATAAGTATGTCATTGATTAGTTTTTATGGTATTTTATCCAAGAAAGGATCCTTAATAAACAAATAAAATATATAAACGAGACACAATGCATTTGATGTACACTTTAGATAACGAAGGTAAGAGAGTTTACACTCTAAAGAAGATTACCGAAGATGGTGAAATCACCAAGTCTGCTCACCCAGCTAGATTCTCCCCAGATGATAAATTCTCCAGACAAAGAGTTACTCTAAAGAAGAGATTTAACATTTTACCTGGTCAAACCAATTAAAATGATAGAGTAGTTTAAAAGCCGACTTTTCTTCATATCCATACAAACATATCAAAACTTAACTATTAAAAGAAACCATAAGGAAGGCCTTCGATACAATTTCTATCATAGAATAAGATGAATGATTAAACTCTATTCATTTTGTTTCAAGTAAGGAATTGTTTCTTCCTAGCTGTATATTAAGACGACAAACAATCAAATATATCTATTTTGCATACACATAAAACCTTAAGAAGAAAAAGACTTTTTCATATTATTTGTTTTATTTGGCATATACCTGTATATGTAAGAATATATTTTATATATAGATGTATAAATATTGAAATTAAATGAATGTAACAATTTTTTTTCTCTGATAAAAAAGCAGTGTTATTTTCCATCTACGAAGTCGATCTCCACTGTGCAGCACGTAAATTGCCTGTGTAACCACATACGTTAGTCATAAATTAATTGTCATATATCTGATCATCTATGTCGTTACTTAATCAATTAAGTTCGTCATCTTAAAATGGCGGTTTTCTATTTCCAGTAGCATCTAAATTAAATTGGGTACTATTATGATAATTTTCACAAATTTGTCCAATAATTTCAATATTCTTATTTTTCTTATTTACGTTGGATAATTCTTGATTTAATGTAATTACACTTTGATTTAATCTTTCAACATTAACAATTATACGAGATAGAATGTTTTTTTGTTGACGTTCGTAAGGATTCTCCATGGTTGTGATCAATTTAATGTAAATGAATGGACACCACTAGTAATCGGTATATATTTCAAGTTTATGTATTTTATTAGGATTAAGTTAAAACACTATACAGACCATGCTAAGATCATGATTTCAATAAGATTGCGGTTTACTAATAGACTATTAGTATTTTGATGTTTTGATTTCATAGCTATTGCTATATCCGTACACTAAATAAAGTAGACGCGGAATTTCTGATCTTTACGCGGGAGGACAGATGCCTTTGTTATGTCGTTCAAAGCGATACTTCTTGATAACGGAATGATTCAAAATGACACAATTTATTTTAAAACTGAATATTAAAGATGAGGAATAACGAAAGCAAACTAAACCAAAAAACAGTAAAATTGTGGATATTTCTTCAGTCATAGATATATATTGCAATATAAATCAATTGTGTTTCATAATGCGTTGAAATAATAAGGATTTAGCTTACAGACACTGGATCAAAACTGTAGTTTATATAGTTCAATTCTTTTTAAAAAAGCTATGTTCAATGACAAGTGCTCAATCGATATATCTTTTACTCTCTTTGCTTGTCAATGCAATCCCAACTTAATAATCATGTTAATTTGCTTGACTCACGGAAGGCTTTAGTCAACCCACTAATTTCGGTGTCAGTAAACATATCAGCGGTTACGCTGTCAAGTAATATTCACATATGCATGGATAGAGGAGTATCAACAACGAATCAATATCTGCAGATAACATTTATATTAGAACATGTTTGATCATTGACCTTTTGTAAATACAAACCATTAAAATATAAAGTCGCCGTTATATAAAAATGAAGCTTTCCTTTCTTGTAGAGTTACCTATCTTTGTTCTCACTGCCTATTATTCATTATTATGTGTATGGTCAACACTTCGCTAATTTCCGGCGATGAGATAGAAAGAGATGTCGGAACACCACACACTTGTCCGCACAACACAGCAAAAACTGAAATTTTTCAAAATTCAAAATTTTTCTTATTAGAGCCACATCGGCTTACCTACACAGTTGTGCATGACTACATACCCACTTTGCATGAAGTTTGCAAGTCCTATTTTATTATATATATAAATATATATATGTATGTATCATGTCTGAATTTCAATTGATTTGTTATTTACTGTTGGTTCTGGGTTATTTTATTCATTTTGTTAAGGTGATATAGAATTAGCACATTTTTGCCACTTTATTATACACAGTTTTCCGTGATTCATATAAGAATGCCAAATAATCAAGTAGAAATCACAACTATTTGCTCCGACGTTGAGAACTCTCAATTCAAACTGGAAAGTTTAGCTCCGGAAGAGCCAACTCCATCGAAATCCACAACACCGGTCATTCACCCACAATTATCACAACGTCGTTCATTGCCTAGGATTAAAATATTGGGTACAGGTGGTACCATTGCTTCTAAAGCAGAATCCTCATCGGCTACTGCTGATTATAAGGTAGATTTAACCATTCAAGATATGTTAGAGGCTATTCCAGATATTACTCGTATCTGTGAAGTTGAATACGAGCAGCTATGCAATGTCGATTCCAAAAATATCGATGAATCTATCCTAATGAAAATATATAATGGTATCTCTGAATCCCTACAGAAATTCGATGGTATTGTTATTACTCACGGTACCGATAGTTTAGCAGAGACTGCATTCTTCATTGAAAGTACCATTGATGCTGGCGAGGTTCCAATCGTTTGTGTTGGGTCCATGAGACCATCTTCTTCGGTGTCCGCCGATGGTCCCATGAATTTATATCAAGCTATCTGTATCGCTGCGGATTCCAAATCAAGAAATCGTGGTGTCTTAGTTTCTTTAAATGATCAAATATCAGCAGGTTATTACATTACCAAGACTAATGCCAATAGTTTAGATTCCTTTAACGTTAGACAAGGTTACCTAGGTAATTTTGTCAATAACGAAATTCATTACTATTACCCACCTGTCAAGCCACAAGGTTGTCATAAATTCAAATTAAATATTAGTAGTGACGAAGAAACTTTCAATTTCCCTGATGTTTGCATCATTTACGCTCATCAAGGTATCACTTCCAAGATGTTAAATATGGTTAAGGACCAATATGCGGGGATTGTATTGGCAACAATGGGTGCAGGTTCGATGCCCGATAAAGTTAATAAAGATTGTTTGAACATAGAGATCCCAATTATTTATTCAAAAAGATCAATGGATGGTATGATTCCAAAGGCTAATTTACCAAAGGATTCAGATGGTGATTATCGTAATTGCATTGCGTCAGGTTATTTAAATCCTGAAAAGAGTAGAATTTTATTACAATTATGTTTGGCTTGTAATTATTCCATCGATGAAACCAGGCATGTATTTAGAGGTGTCTACGGTGGTTAGCAAATCCGAGAGAGAAGAAAACAATGCATTAGATATAAAATAAAATTTTATAAAAAATAGATAGAGGTATGTATCATTAAAATTGTAATAAAAAAATTATATTTTTAGAAAACGAACAAAATAATTTTATTTGGGTATGTAATGAATAATTAATTAATTTAATATAGATAAATAGATGGAATCTTAGTTGCTTTTCTTAGATAACACTTTAATAAACTTCTTTGATTGTTTCCCGAGTGTGTTAATAAGGGTCTTCTTTTTTTTTTGTTTCTTTTCTTTTTCTACAAATTTTTCTTGTTTGACTTCGATAGTACGAATTAGGTTATTGATTTCATCGAGTCTATTTCCCAATTTCTCGTGATTCCATTTATCAATAGTAGCCATCAATGGGTCATTGTCGCACCTCTCTTTATTTTTCTCAATATATTGTTTTGCAGTGAATAATCTGTCACGTACTTCTTTCTTATACAAGTCCATTGTCTCTTTCTTTAATCGCTCCCTGTCACTTTCCGTTAGCTCTTGATTATAAATTCTACCAATGATCTTTGATACAGTAGCTGCATCATATTTCGTATTACCGGAGTTATAGAAATGTGGCGACATTTTCCCATAAAAATGCATGTAACTATTCTTTGTTGGTTTTTTACCATTGAATAATTCGCATGCATCATTATAATTTAATCCATCCAAAATTTCAAAAGAATCTGTATTCCCTCTTGTTGCATGGTACCTTTTATCCATTACCCTTGCAACAAAGATATCCCTTGTCTCTTGAGGTAAGTGTTCCCAAAGTGACCCCGCCTTTTCGTAATATTGGTCACCATTTAAATATGAGTAAAATTCTTGAAATGAATCATCTTTTAAATTTTGAGAAATAGTGATTGGTGTAGTGCAGATGCTGGCTTGTGAATAAGTCCTATGCAAGGACTTTAGACTGGTAACTGTATTTCTTTTTGTCGAAATATTGTTTAATGTTGAACTAGATAGTGTTCTTTTTAAGCAATGGGCCATTCTGTAATGAATATTTTCTGATTGGTTAGTGTTAAATTTTATTGGAAAACAACCGAGATCATCAAACTTGATACTTATCCAATTCAGTTTCATCTATTTATATAATTTCAAATTCCCACCTTTGATCGTGGAAAGCATAATTCCTGACTGAACCAGCACAGGTTACAATTGTTATATTAATATTTTTTATTAATATAATCTACTCTTGAAAGAGCTATATCATTATGTGACATATCACACTGTGACATTATACAGCAGAAAGAAAGAAAATAGATGAATGAACAGGCGGTGAAGGAGTACGGTTTCACTTCGTGGACGAGCCGGAAGAAAATTTCGAAGAGCGAAACAACTAGGAATTGAATCCAAAAGTTTTTGGAATGAATTAATAACAAGACTACAATCAGACAAGTAGACAAATGTAGAGATACCTGCTTGTAATGTCGTATTACTAATTTATGTTACAGTTTATTGTTGTATCAATATTGTAATCATATAGAAAACGCGAAATATTAGCTATCATTAATCGTGGTTTATTACTAGATTAGAAGACTTCTTTCCCTAAAATATCGGTTGATACTCACTTCTTATTTCGAAATGTACAAAAGATTTATTCATACAGGAAGAATCACCAGATCACCTGCTGTTTGGTCCGATTTCACGTCAAGATCAACATCACTAGGAATTTCTTCTCAAGCTGTCAAAGAAAGTGTTCTTAATGGGGACAAACTCGAAACTGGTCCAGTTACTTTGAAGAGGAAATCAAATCGTATGAAATATAACTCACCAGTGTTAATTGATGAAACTTTCAAAACATGCTATGATTTCCTAGAGAAACGATCCGGTGTAACTTATAAACACGCTAATAATCCGAAGATCAATCCTGAGTTTAAGGAGAAACTTCTAATTAAGGCAGAAATTACAAATCCAGAAGTTCAATATAATTTTCAATTTAACGACAAATTGGATAATGTAACATCTATTATTGACTACAGCTTACCAGTTTATAGACACTTGGGTAAGAAACACTGGGAATCATACAAACAGATGCTATTAATGCAAAGATTAGAATCACTAAAAGTTATTCCAGACACTTTGCCAACTTTAACTCCTCGTGTATCTGTTGACATCAAATTTCCTTACTCAACAGGTGTTAATCAATGGATTGAGCCAGGTAAATTTTTATCATCTGGTGTGACTTCATTAGAACCTATCGTTAAGATTCAAGAATTCGAATTGGTAGATCCAAAAGAACAGCTATACACTGTATTGATAGTTAATCCAGATGAACCTGATCTGATTAATGATACATTTAAGACCACATTAGCCTATGGTTTGACAAATCTAAAGGTCGATTACAATGACAATGTTATAGACTCAAGAAAATTCTTCCCACGTAATGTTCTAGCTAAATATTTACCACCTGTGCCAGAGAAGAATGCAGGTAATCAAAGATTTGCAGTTTGGGTGCTTAGACAAAATATGAATTCTGAAACTAAAAAATGCGATGTGATAGATAATGAAGCTGTGATATCAACATTTGACAGAAATAATTTTAATATAAGAGGATTCGTCAAGGAGAATAATCTAGATCCAGTTGGTGCACATGTATGGAGAAGTACATGGGACAGCAACGTAAAAAATGTAAGAGATAAATACAATTTACCAAAGGGTAGGGTATTCTCAAGAGTACGTACTTAGATTGTTAAGATATCTGCATTGTCAAGTTCTCATTAACCAAGCAAGTGGAGGTTCAATTTTTATAAATATCTAAAATAGTTTTAAGATTCATGTATATATGCAATATAATCCTTAATAAATTTTAATTTTATTCCTAAATGAAGTGGTAAGATTAAATATGAGATCTCAGCATACAAACCAACACAGTATTTACGAAAATTGACTTTTTTCGGTTAAGGGACTTGAATACATATTAGAGTTAAAATGAATATATTAATTTATATATATGTATATGAATGTGTGATATGTATATACTTATCCAATTCTATGGTCTTTAGCGGATATATCAATTGTGATTTATTACCACACTAACCAAATGTATATATCTTGGGATAATTGAATGAAGAAAAAATAGACAGTTGGTTAATGCCCTTAAATTAAGCAGATTTTAAAGATTCAACCGCATTTAATATAACAGCAGCATAATCCAGATTTGGATCTTCTAGGTTGACTTCTGTAGTTTCCGCAACCTTCTTTGGGTGTAGCTTAGCCCATTCAGCTTTGGCCTCCTTAATCAAGTTAACTTGCTTTTGGTAAGTATCTTCTTCAGCTTGACACTTGGCAGAACAGCGTAGGTTCATATCAGTCTTTAACCCTACTACTAAACCTAGAGCTAGGGCACTATATCTCAATACATTAACACTTGACATTATTTTCGGTACTTTTTTAATTATTCTTTTTCAATATACTGTCTTATTAGAATGCAATACTTAATTACTTTAAACCTCTCAATTAACCTTCACTTAAATTGATTTGCTTCAATTGATCAATCAATACCTTTTGTTCGCAGAATCGGAAGTCCCCTTCACAGAGTCCTTGAAAATTTTGTACGCTTTCGAAAGCGCCGGCTCGGAAATCTCGTTACAGAAGAAGAACCGAAAGGCGACCAATCACAACGGAGTATTAAATATGTAGAAATTGATATATAATGTGTTGTATCATGGATGTAGTGTAAGTACACAAAGTGATATATATATATATGAACGGAATCAGTGTAACACCTACATACCGTGATACTTATTACTGTTAATGCTTAAGTTATAAATTTATTAAGATTTAGATATGTTAGCTGGGCATGTCATGAGAATTATAGGCCAAAGAACGAAATAGGACTGTAATCTTTAGTCAAAACCTTGATCGCCTAATTTGCCTTGTATATCTTTAATTCTGTCGGTAATATCTTTCAAGTTGCTATTAAGTACTTGAACTTCGTCAAAATGTCTTTGTCTCTTAGAATCGTTAATCATCGATTGCAACATGAAACGCTGCTCTTTAAACACCATTAACTCTTCCCTGTATTGCTTTATCTCCTTAATTGTCATATTACTCATTAGTTCTGACAATTTTTTTCACCTCTGGGGTTCCTTCTTCCATAATACTGTTATTTGATGAACTCCCTGTTGATGGTCCAGTATTTCCCAGAATATTAGGAACATTCTTCATTGGAAGAATCTTTTCATTAATAAACTCATATGCTACGACCCGAATGGATTCTTGAATACGTTTCTCTGAAATGTTAACTGGTGGTATTCCAAGTAATTGTTTCGTTAAAATATTATAAGTTTTGAAGGATCGAATTAATTTTTCTCTCTGTTTACTCAACTCTCTTACATCTGTTACTGATGGAATGTTGTTCATCTCCTTATCAATTTCAATTTTACTCAATAGATCCTCAAATTTCGGTAAGACTTGGTTAAGTGCTACTGTTAAATTTTGTAAACTATAATATTTACTTATTATTAGGGAGGGAGGTGCTTGCATATCCTGCTTGTATACACGGGGAACGTATACCATCTCAACACATTTAGAACATAACCTAAGGGATTTATCAAAATCTGGATCATTAGGAACTTCTCGTTCATAATTCAAATCTCTGGTGGCATTTTGTAAAAATCTAATTAATAATTCATTAGAACAACCAGTATCCACCTTATCACATACAACTGACCCACATAAACGACAATGGTGTTTTCTTAAAAGTAGTGTAAATTTGGATCTGCAGATATTACAGTTCGAAATTGTCGAATCGTCTTTCCAAGGAACTGTAGATTTTTCTAATAGGGATATGCTGTAGTCTAATTTCACTGGCCCTAATATACTATCCTGGTACTTCAGGTATAATCCAATAACTCCATCTATCAATGTTACCAACCTATTTTCGAGTTGCAATTTTCTTAGTTCTTTGTCATCACTTCTGTTACTTCTGATTTTGGAAAATGTTTCAGTTAGATCGACCCTTGTGCCATAATCATTATAACCTGGACGCATATTGAAACAAGTATGACAACAATTATACCATTTCCCATTATCTGGATCATATTGGGCCTTTAAATTTAATTTTATGACATTCCGACAATGTTCTTTTGCAAATAGATATCCACATTTCCTACAGTTCCTTACTTGTGATTGATTGTTTAAAATATGTTTACAATCATGGCATTTGGAGCCAGGAGTATACTTTTTCCAATGATTGATCTTTATTTTAGCTTTTGATACAACTGGAATTTTTCTAGGAATTGTTACATCATTGCTTCTATTCTTTATAGTACCAGGATTGCTGCTTCGTATTTTTGCTGACACTTTATCGGATTCAGAGGATATATTAGTCGCATCACTAATGTTATCACTAAATCCGTGATCCGTATCCAGGTGTATGTTAAGTAATGTTAGGTTGCCAAAGGAGGTAAAGCAAATAGGGCAATTAATATTTTCTACACTGACCACATTTGAGGATTCTGAATTTATATCATGGGTATCCACTTCTGATTGTAAGTTGTTCATAAGTATATTTAGCTTCAATAATATTCTTCATCAATTTCAAGGATCAGATGATATCCTTGATTGTTCAGTAAAGAGAGGTTAGTGGGACACAATTTCTGGTTCATTAGATTTTGAGTCTTCTTTTCAAAAGTCTATGATATAAAAAGAAATAAGACCCAGACATATACTTTTCAAACAATGGTA
>PPOO01000858.1:91067-123121 GCA_003708545.1 Maudiozyma turicensis
GTACCTTTATTTTCGGTAATATTATCAAACATATCACTCTGCAACATTTTCTCGATTTCCAAATTCATAACTCTAGTTGTTTCAACGACACCGTCATAAGCACCCTTTTCAATAGCACCCTTTAACCAACTCTTGGATGTCCATTCTGCAGAGAAATATACTGTAACTTTTGTGTAGTTGTTCTTGTCCCATGATAAAATTGTGTTGTTTTTTACAATAAATGCATTACCAGATGGAACATCAGGAGTTCTTGAAGATTGGATCACTTGAACATAATCACTCAAATCATAATGAACAACTGCATCGTTAATCAAACATTTTGTCTTGCTTGGACCAAAACCAGCATTCAACGGTTTCACGTATGAATAATCACGGCTCTTTGAATCCAATAAAGGAGGAATAGCTGATAAGTCAAAATTTTTCTGTGCCCTCAATATTTTTTCTAAAGGTTGGACGTCATCACCAAACAAAATAGTAGCCACTTTACCCAGTGGCCCTTTTACAACAGTCTCGCTGACTAATTTTTCATTCTCAGCAGGAGTATAGTTTGCAGTTGTTGGTGCATGTTTCATTGGACCTAGTTTAGACGGAGAGTTTTGTTTATTAGCCTTTTGACCTGCAATATCAGCGAAAATATCGTCATCTAAATCGTCACTTGAAGTCATATCTGTATCATGAAGGTCAGAATCGTTATCATCGTCATAAAACGCACTACCTTGACTTAGATCCGCATTACTGCTTAAGGTACTCAATATTTCACTATCAAAATCATCATCGTCTCTAAGATGTCTCTTACCCAATATAATTTGATTCCACACATCAGTGATCAGATCAAAAGTGGAATCTCTTGAAATAAATGAGGCAAAGATATACTTAGTATGTAACGTATCAATAACAATACCATTTGGAAAAATACCAGCAGTGGTCTTTTTCTCGATTTGAACAATTTCATTGAATGGGATAATTACTGTACTGACCCAACCTAAAATATTTGAATAGAAACAAAGGTGTTGATCTGAGATATACATCCTACCCTGTAGTAAAATATCTCTTGATAAAGCACAACTGTGATCGATAATTAATTTTTCATTTGGATTTAATCCTACATCTTTGAACAGAGCATGAAACTCTGTATTTCTTTTGTCATTAACATATTCAATACCTTCAAGTTCCCTATAATTATCGTAATTGATGCCCATTACTGGAGTTAAAGAGCCAGATAAATTTGTACTTGTTCTAGGTCTTGGCTGTTCCAAAATTTCATTACTATTTCTATATTTATTGATAGAATTTCTCAACGAGATACCTGGAATTGGTACCTTCATATTAATATTTGGAGAAAATGATCTTCTATTTAAGAAATTTCTTGATAATGCTCTAGATTTTCTTGGATTTGCTGTACCATTCAATGCTTCATCGTTTGAAACAGAAGAATAACGTGAATTTCTTTTCTCTTCCTTTGTTTTCTCGTCGTTCTCTTGGTCATTGACTTCATTTGCGGGTAAAGTTTTACTTCTAGCCCTATTTTTCTTTAACATTTCTTCTAGAGATTCTTGTTTACTTAAATTAATATAACTACTATTTCTAGCATTTTGTTTATCTAAGCCTTTAAACATAACAGGATGTTGATGATGAATGTCCGCGTTATTGGTACTACTTTGTAATGACATTGGCACTGGGGAATTAATTTTACTATCTGGATTGTTATTGTTATTATGTGAATCAATTCCTGATCTGTCAAGTGGTTCTGTATTGTTACCGTCTGCTAGTAGCTGTCTACCGTTTAAAGTATTATTCGCTAAATTGATATTTGACACAGTTGTATCATCAAGGGCAGCATTACTAGCAAATGCATCTAGCGTCAAATTACCTTTACCTAGGGATGTGATTGCTGGTTCAACAGATTTCAATGGTTGGAATTTTACCCTATTTATTTGATCTTCATTTAATCTGTCATTGTTTAAAGAATCCTCATTTGTGTTAACTGAGAATCTTGATTGGGTGGATGCAGGAGTAGTGGCTAGATTAAATTTATTATTATTTTGAGGGCTTAACAAGTTATTTGAAAGAATACCAGTTGTATCAGTAGTTGAACTTATTAATAAATTATTATTAGTATTATTCTTTCCTCCACTTGTATCAGATGATGCATTGTAGTTATGTATGTTGTCGTTATTATCTTCCTCAACAATATTGTTTCTATTACTTGCAGATAATAAATAATCTAAATGTTTCAAAAATGATGTGCTTCTATTAATAGGGGGTACAACAGCTTTATTGTTATGATTTGGATTGTGTATCACAGTATCATTAACATTTGAATTATTAGCCGGACTATCCTCTCTACTATTTAACTGGGTATCGGTCTTAATATTTCTTGGATCCTCAAGGGTCAAATTACCTTGATTTATATCGAAGTTCTTGTTATTACCGATATTGACGGTTTCCGAGTTTAAAGTTTTATCAGTAAAATTCCTATTGTTGTTAGTGGTATTATTATTTGGTTCTTCGATTGATATCCGTGGAACATGATTTACCGCGCTATGGGCTAACGATATTAATGTACCTAATAACCCACTTGAAGCATTGTCATTATTTGATTGATGTTGTTCTAGTTTGTTATCGGATTTAGATTTACTTGGGTTGTAATAGTCTGTTGAAGAGTTATTCGTCTTCTTATTTAGTAGATTAATTTCAGAATTTCTATCATTATGACTTTCTATTGTTACAGGTATATTGAAAAATCCATGAGCTGTATTAATTCGTTTCATTCCATTAGCTCCATGTAATGATCTTCTTGGCGTGAAGGAAAAATCTAAATCTCTTTCATCACTACTTGAACTATTTGACCCGGTATCATCATTTGCTTGGTCATTATGACTACGACTTCTTTTAGTTCTATTACTTTTCACGGAGACAATATCTGGTAATTCGAATTGGCTTGTTCTTTTACTTGGAGCAAAACTGAAATCTGTATCGGTACCAGTAAAATCTGCTGAGATTCTTCTTTTGGCAATTTCATGATGGCCTTTACCTGATCTTCTCAACGATATGGATGGTCTAATTAATGCATCTGCTGATTCTGATTTCCTTGCCTTTGATTTTTTGGGGGTACCTTTAACCGATTTGCTGCCACTTTTGGAATGTATTATATTTGATATTTTCAATTTTTTGAAAAATGATGAATCACTGAGCGTTCTGTTAGATTTTGATGACATTACGTTAAGATATGATGATGTATGCTAAAGTATAACTTATAATATTCTTATAGTTTTCTTTTTTAAAATGAGTTTTTTGGAATATGACTGTATGCAAATAAAATAAGAACAATTGCTGAGGTGTTGTTTGAAGTAGAAATATCTCGAAGAAGATTGATAAAATAGGTTTTAAATCTAAAGAGTTTCTATCAAAAAGTGAGCCTTTCAACGTTTACTAATGATAATATATGTACCTCTGTTCTCTTTTTACTAATTGTTCAACAAATCTCTGCTTATATTGTAGAAAACACTTTCTTTCCTTAATTCCCTTTTGTATCAAAAACCCCGTATTCAACTGAATGCTATTATATTTTTATATGTTACTTCAGTTAAATTTAATTACTTTAATTGAAATCACCAATTATATAAACAATAACAGAAACAATGAAACTTTTTCCTATTTTCTTCCCTGTGAAATTAATCAGTTTTCTTCGTCTAAACAACGCACAAAGAGGGATGCCGATACAGTTTCGGAATGATATTCAGTCAAAGCTTACTTCCGCGGAGATAACTCATCACTCTGCACGGTATGTATCCAGTTACGTTTGGATAACAAACCCTGAAGTTATATCTCATCTCATCTCGTCCCATAGAGTAATGTGACTGTGCCAATCATCATCGGCATGGTTGATTACTGTTGTTTTTATTAGATAGTTTTTTTTTACATAGTTATTATATATAGAGTTGTTGTACTCGGTATGCTTGTCTCTACCTGTCTTCAGCCCATTCGTTTTCACGTCTGATGGCAGCTTCTTCCTCAGGTGTGAAATCGTTAACAATGTTGAATGTTCTTCTGATCTCTTCTGGAGACCTACCCTTATCATTTCGGCAACGACTTTACAACCGGCATCTAATAATGGTTTGATATTTAAATAATTGGCAGCTAGGATAATTTCATATAACATTTCTTGATCCACTTTTAAGAATTCACGATCCCACGCATCTACCGGTGCAGACTTCCTTGAATCATCGTCATCCTCATCTGGAAAATTTGAATTCTTATGATGTTCAGCCCATTCAATAACTTTTTGTAATACTGAAGATCTAACATTAGGTACAGGCATAACAATTTCATCCTCATCATCTTCATCATCATTATCCGAATCTGAATCGATATTGTTATCGTGCATATCGTTTAAGTAATTCTTTAACAATAATGATCTTTCTGCGATCTTCTTGTCAACTGTGAATTTTTCACCTTCGCCACTAACTAGCACTACTGTTTGGTTCTTAACTTGAGACATTGTGTGTTGCAATTATATTTTTGTTTTAGTAATAATAATGAAATGTGTACAGGCTTATACGCTTGGATAAATATAAATCAGTTACGTATATGAACTTTACCAATCTGGTTTAATGATCTCTTAGACACAAGAAACCTATACGTATACCAGTCTAGTAAATCAAAATTCAACTGGACCTTCGATATATTATGTTTCCCTCCTGTGGCAATATTTGTCTCATTAATACGTACAGTAATATCTTTATTTTTTCCTTTTTATCTTTCCCTCCCTTACTAAGAGCAACAACGACTGAACGCGGCGAGGTTTGAAATTAAATAATAAGAGCGTGGCACCTGTAAATGGAATTGTGAATTGATGATTCAGCTTCAGAAGGCATAGCAGCGGTTCATGTCTGCCGATTACAGTACGACTTGATGTGGCAGTGGCTATGGTAGTAATAATGGGAACAAGATCCCTAGCAGCCTCTAATGGCATGGAGTATCTGACATTTGTTGCAGCATTCGTGATGTATACTACATACGTACATCTATTTGTTATATATTGAAGTTGCTATATACACTGGAGCTCAACTCATTTAGAACTTCCAGTTTGTCTAATGTTTCTAGGAAGGGATTGGTGGTGCCTACCGCGGGGCTATGTGGCAGGATTTCTTGGCATGTATCCTTGATGACTATAGAATACATTGCCATCTGATATGAAGTATTCTCTACCGTTGTGTCTTTGTTTTCAGTTTGTTTCTTCTGAGATTTGGCGAGGATTTTCGTCTCGATATTGTTCATTATGTATTGGTATGATATATTCACCAGATTTTCAAGAACAACATTGGACGCACTACTCTCGATGCATTGTGCGGCTTCCAATATTAATTTCTTCAACACCGTGTCATCTTCTCTTAATATTTGTAATTCTTCTGGGTTCAATGTCTCTTGTAAGACGTTAAATAGTTCAGTCTCAGAAGGTAACATGATTTGTGTCATTTTAATACCATTGTCCTTATGGACTAAGATATCTCTGGTGATAGATTGGAATATTTTACTTAAATGATCATTAAATTCAGATATTGTTAATTGATCTCGTGGATTGATTGTTGAAAATTCTTCTGTAACGTATCTATACACTTCAGATCTAAACGTTTGATATCCACGATTTAACAACCACCAGGATAATGACAGGTACGCTTGTTCATTGATATAGGTAATTTTGTTACGTCTGATACCTGCTGAAGATGATTCATTATTATCAATCTCAATTGTTGGTTCAACTGAGTTATAATTCCAAAATTTATTGATTAAGGTAGTAATATAATATTGTTTCTTTGTATCCTTCTTCTTTTCAACATTCATTGTCACTGCGGCCTCTAAATATTCTCTTCTTGCTAACATATTCAATTGCAACCTTGTCAATAATATAAATGTCGATATTGTATATGTTATTGTAACAACTTTCACTATACTATTGATCTTTAATTCATTCCATAATTCAGCTTTACTCCGTTTTTTATCATTTCTCTCTTTTTCATTACCATTCTTCATATTCTTCAAATCCATAAATAAATCGTCAATATTCAAATCGTCATTATTCAATACTATAGCAAATACGGGTAACAGTTGGCCTACTGTTCTCAGCGAATCCTCCTGAGTCTGAACAAACCTACGACGCATTTGCTCCCTCATGAAGTGATCCTCACTGATACGTAATTGTTGTCTATATAACCAGCGTTTAATCAAATATATTAAAATGGAACCAGTCGCACATACCGCAGTGATTCCAAACACTGATATTATTACTTTCCATTTATGTCTATGTATCAAAGACCTTCTATCCCCAGGTATCGTCATTTCGTGTATTGCTATGCCTGAAGTACTCTTGAGAATAGAAATCACTTTGTAGTTTGTTGCTCTTATGTATGTTTGTTTATGTTTACTCCATCTTCACAGGTTCATATACGTTACAATTCCCATTTTTTTTTGTTTTTACCCATTGGGCCAATTGCAGTATCGGGGCAACTGCTTAAACACGGAGCGATGTTACTAAATGGTGTGAAAGTTCAATGTAATGAGGGAAACTATATAAAGACATTGCGACTGGTGATTTATTACCAGTATCCAGTTTACTGATTGGTAATGTTTATTCTCAAAATAACCGAGTCAAAAACAAATAAGTTATTAAATGTCACAAGAGGATATCGACAGTTTTATGGCCATTACTAGTGCCGGTAATGCAGATTTAGCTAAAAATTTCTTAGATATGGCAGGTGGGAATTTAGATACAGCAATATCTTTATTCTTTGAACATGGAGGGAATGCTCAATTACATAACGGGAGAATTTCTGCGATCGGTAATGAATCCAATACACAGAATTTCCAATCTGATGAAGATATCGCTAAATTGTTACAAGATGAAGCATATCAGGAAAGTAATCAGGATAATATCAGAGCTCCAGATGTTGCCAGACATGAAACTTTGACTGAGACTAATGTATTTCTTGGTACTTTCGGTGGTATTGGTGGAAGTTATGCCCCTTTGACTAGTGCTAACGATATGTATGATGAAAGAGCTCCAGAAGGGATTTTTAATCAAAGATCATATAATGATTATGAGGATGATTTATTCCCAACTAGATATAATCCAGATTTAGATAATAGTGAGGACTCGGATTTAGACTTAGGGAACGATGAAGATAATAATTCAGACTACGAATATGTGGAAGAACCTGTGGTCGAATTGGACGACGACGGTGAAATCAGAGAATACTATAAAATGGTTCGTAGGCCTAAAAATTTTACAAAAGAGGAAAAATTAGCTAGATTATTTAAACCACCATTTGATATCATTACTAAACTTTCCCTCGATGATGCAAAATTAAAAGCAAGAAAGAAGAAGAAATGGATTATGATCAATATCCAGGATTCAGGCATTTTCCAATGTCAATTATTAAATAGAGACCTATGGTCAGATAAAAAAGTTAAAAGACTAGTTAAGAAAAATTTCATTTTCTTACAATATCAATTTGGTTCCCGTTCAGCAGAATCTTACAGAAATTTCTATAATTTACAAAATAAAGATGAGCTACCTCATATTTCAATTCTGGACCCCATGACAGGTGAAAGATTAAAGATGTGGAATCAAACTGTACCGAAACCTGAAAATTTTATAGAGGATATTGACGCATTTTTAAACCAATTCTCGTTAGATCCAACATCTACTAACCCAACAGTTAATGAACCGCCAAAACCTGTAGATCCAACTACATTGACAGAAGAAGAACAAATGAAATTGGCCATTGAACAATCACTTGGTGATTCTGTACAGAATCCAATCAGTTTAGATACAAATGAAGCTGTCGAAAGTCAACCACAGGAATCTGAATCTGAACTAGAACGTGCTCAGCTGGATACACAGGATGTGTTTGACACTATAGAGCCGGTAAAACATGAAGAACCTGCCAACAAACCCGGTATCACAACCAGGGTACAAATTCGTACTGGTGACGGTAAACGATTCATTAGAAGGTTTAACGCAATTGATGATACTGTAAAGACAATATATGAGGTTATTAAGACAGAGATGGATGACTTCGGAACTCGTAAATTTACTTTAAGTGATCACCATATGCATGATCTAATAGAGAAATTAGACATGACAATCGAGGACGCAGGTTTGAAAAATAGTTCGCTGCTGTTAGAACAAGTAGACGAAAATGACGAATAGATACATAGTGTATTCAATCATAACTATATACATACATGTAGAGAATTTTAATCGGTATTTCAATACAACATGGTATAGTATTTTGTTTAATTGTTAAAGCATTCATTCATTCTACAGTTAAGGAAAGACACTGCTCGAAAATTATAGATGCCGTTTCGGCCTTACATAAGAAAACAAAAAATAATAAATATTTCAATATTTAAACGTTTACAAGTGGAAACACGTAACTATATCTGTAAGAAGTATTGCTAAACTCAAGTATTAGATTGATATAAGTTACCCCTAACGCATTTTCACAACTAAAATATGAGGTATTTAACCTTCTTTATAATGGTATTGCCACAAATACTCCCTTTTATACATGCTGAACACACCAATAACTGGGCAGTTCTAGTGTCAACTTCAAGATTTTGGTTCAATTATAGACATATGGCAAATGTTTTGAGTATGTACAGAACTGTTAAGAGATTAGGTATACCCGATTCACAAATCATTCTAATGTTAAGTGATGACGTCGCTTGTAACTCGAGAAATTTATTCCCTGGTAGTGTTTTCAATAATAAAGATCATGCTATTGATCTCTATGGTGATAATGTTGAGGTAGATTACAGAGGTTATGAAGTTACCGTTGAGAATTTTATTAGGCTATTGACAGATAGATGGTCCGAAGATCAACCTAAATCCAAAAGATTACTGACCGATGAAAACTCGAACATTCTAGTGTATATGACCGGTCATGGTGGTGACGATTTCCTAAAGTTCCAAGATGCTGAGGAAATCGCTTCAGAAGATATTGCTGATGCATTTGCTCAAATGCATGAAAAGAAAAG
The DNA here is from genome assembly GCA_003708545.1 of Maudiozyma turicensis. Taxonomy (NCBI): domain Eukaryota; kingdom Fungi; phylum Ascomycota; class Saccharomycetes; order Saccharomycetales; family Saccharomycetaceae; genus Maudiozyma; species Maudiozyma turicensis. Next base: position 100,110 of record PPOO01000858.1, read on the forward strand.
ATACAATGAAATATTCTTCATGATTGATACTTGTCAAGCAAATACCATGTATTCTAAATTCTATTCACCAAATATTTTAGCCGTAGGATCAAGTAGAATTGAAGAAAGTTCATACTCTCATCATTCTGATGTTGAAATTGGTGTTGCTGTCATCGATAGATTCACATACTATACTTTAGAATTTATGGAAACTATAAAGAAGGATTCATCCTTAACATTACAAGATCTATTTGATTCGTACACATTTGAAAAAGTTCACTCCCACGTCGGTGTAAGAACAGATCTGATGGAAAGAGATCCAAAAGATATTTTGATTACGGATTTCTTTGGTAACGTTCAAAATGTTATTCCAGATCATGATAAAAACTTTTCTGCTGAAAATATGGAAAATACTGAAAATATCATTAGTTTGGCCATTCAAAAGCATATGAACCCTGGTAACGATGATAGTAAAAAAATAATTAAAAATCAAAGTAGATTAACCACTAAATTAGGAAACTCAGATTATAAAACTGAGATAGAGAAGTCTAGTGATGGCAAGCTTGGTTCCTTAATAGGCATTGGGGCCATAGGTTTGATAGTTCTATCTGTATTAATATCTAAGTAGTTACATATAGTTATTATAGCGATCAATAAAAACAATTTTTCAAAAGCAGGATACATAGAAAGAACATTTAAAATCTAAAGATAGTAGACATTCCGAGAAATAATGGCATAACTAGTAGCTAGGTTTTATTTGGCATAATGTAAAATTTTGAGTATGGTAAACCAAACCTGGTATATATACTTTTCCGAAGGGCGATGATTGAAACGCGATGACGTTAGTGCTGTTGCTGTTGTTCAAGCACAATAACTCGTATTCAATATGAGAATATATATATTAGCTAGAAGGTTTATATTAAAATGATAACGAATTTTTTTTCTCAAGAAACAAGACACTGGCACATTTACAACATGTCAACAGTTCAGCGATTAACTACCAGAATACGATATCTCAAGCCATTTATTCAAACACGAAATGTCTCGAAAGCACTGCTCCGGGACTATCAACAAGATGCCATCAATTCTTGTGTGGATGCAATTAAGAAAGGTACCAAAAGAATAGGTGTCTCGATGGCAACAGGTGGTGGAAAAACTGTCATATTCAGTAATTTGATTGAAAAACTTAAACAAGAAAGTGGGAAGTCCGCCTTTAAGACACTAATCTTAGTTCATAGGAGAGAACTAGCACATCAGGCCGGACGAACAATAAAGAGAAGTTTTCCCGATAAAAGAATCCAAATGGAAATGGGTAAACAAAACTGTGATGTTAATCAGTCGGATGTGATCATTGCATCTGTTCAGTCGTTAATAAGACGACTAGACAAATACAAAACGTCGGACATTGATCTAATAATTATAGATGAAGCACATCATGCAGCTGCAGACTCGTATGTCAAGATACTAAAATATTTTAATGCAGCTACTAAAGATAGCGAGATTCCAGTTGTGGGTTTTAGTGCAACCTTTGAAAGGGCAGATAATAAAGCTCTTTCTGATGTCATAGATGAGATTGTTTATCATAGAGGTATGTTAGATATGATTAACGATAAGTGGTTATGTGAGGCGAAATTTACTACTGTTAAAATAAATGCGGATCTTTCTGAGGTAGAAAAATCGACATTGTCACAAGATTTTAAGATTGATGGCTTATCCAGAGTAATGAATGTTCCAGAAGTTAATGAAATGATTCTAATGACATATCTTCAAAAGAGGAAAGAAAACAGCTTAAAATCAGCATTACTATTTGGTGTTGATATTGCTCACGTTACGGAATTACACAAATTGTTTGAGTCACATGGAATTAACTCTAAATTTGTCACGTCAAACACAAAAGCAGAATTAAGAGATCAAATTATAAGGGACTTTAGAGATGGTAATGTAGAAGTGTTAATGAATTGTGGGATCTTTACCGAGGGTACAGATATGCCAAATATTGATTGTATTTTGTTAGCTAGACCTACTAGATCCCGTTCATTACTTGTACAGATGATTGGACGTGGTCTCAGACTCCACCATGGTAAAGATTACTGTCATATTATAGATTTCGTAGATTCTTCTGATGTTGGTATTATATCTATACCTACCTTGGTTGGTATTACAAGAAGTGAAAATACCCTTGATAATCAAACATTGGAGGAATTGAAAATGATAAAGGAAGAGCAGGATGAAAGAAGACGAATCGCAGAAGAGAAGGTTCGACTAAAATATGAACATGAGAAAAATCTCTTTGATGAGAGTTATAATAAATTTAAAGATATTATAAAGAACACAGACGCGATGGATTTAACAATGACTACATATGAATCGTTAAGCCAGTTTTATGAAAGTGCTAATTCTGCAACAGCTGCCAACTTACAGACCAAGACTTTGTTTGGAAAAGAACGTGAACTAATCGGCGGATCCAAATATGTATGGGTTAAATTTAATAAAGATGCTTGGGCATTATCACTCCATAGTGGAAATCACATGCGACTATATATGAAACCAACATCTGGTATTAAGGGAAAAGAAAGTAAATATTCTTTGAAACTATACAGAGAAATTCCAAAATTTTTAAGAAATGAGCATTCAATAAAATATTCTGTGAAACAGATTTTAGTTAGTAATGATCTTCTCCAAATAATCTCGAAGGTAGAAGAGATTATGTCCACCTTATACAGTCAAGGCGAAAATAGCAAGGGCCATCTCCCAACTTCCCGCTATTCCAAGTGGCGAATGGATAAATCTTCAGAAAAACAACAAAATCTGATTTCCAGGCTTTTAAAAGCAGAATATTCGAAACATGAGACAGATTTTAAACATATTACCAAAGATACCATAGATAAATACATAAAGGATATGAATAAAGGAACGGAATCTGACATTCTCTTTGCAAGAAGTATTGCACCGGCTTATGTTTTGAAACAATTATTGAAAGCACTAGATTATAAAAGCAAAAACGGATATTGAATTTCCCATTTAGATTGCATCGAGGGTCAACCATATATGTATTTTCTTAGCATGTGTTCGATGACAAATGAACAAGGACAATAGGGATCTCCAGGAAAGGGGAATGTAAATTGAAGATACAATAACGCATCGATTGAAATACTTATCAATTTGCAACTCCCATTCTTTTATCCAAAATACGCATCCATCTGTCAGATATAGTAATGGGGCTACTTGGCTGATGTATTTTTAAACATGCCTTTTGTTTCAAGTTTGTACATCTTCTAACCTAACACTTAGGAAAAACAATAAGCGGATCGCCTATTCACACTAGATAATACGTAGAGGTCGAGACACAAGATTCTGAATTTCAGTTTTTTGAGGTTATTTATCTTTATTTCCCTTTATGGATGTTTCAGCACGGATTCTGCGTGGTTTTCTTCGGTAAATCACTTGCGTTTTCTCAAATCCTCATCTTGCGTTTGAGTCCGAAACAGGATATAGACATTCATTGCTTTTTCCACCTTTTTCTTCTGTTTTTGCCTACCTTTATGTAAATCTAAGATTAAGTAATAAGAATGTAAATGTCAAAAGTTGTTCTAACTTGTTTGACATAGGTCACAGAAACCAAATCCTCTATAAGAAGCACAGTTGTAACAAGTCCAAGAAAAGTATTCATTACAGAACTGATCTGAAGCCGAAGTTAGTACACTAACTGATTGTCGACACACAAGAAAATTTTCCATTGCACTTTTTATTGTTACAAGGCTTGAGGTTAGGTCTGTCGAACAACTACATTCACATAGTCATCATAAACTCATCAATACCACACCGTAGTTTATCTCAAAATTTATTCTAATATATTCGAATCATAGCTTACTCATCGATATACAGCAATGCTTATACCAGCGAATGATAGAACTCAAACAATCCTAAAAGTGGATAACAATAATAGTCTTTCCCCTCATAAATCTGACCCCCAAGAAGTAGAAGAATCTTTAAAATTAATTGAGGATTTCAAATACTATTTAACAACAGGGCCTGCTAATTGGCAAGAGAACCAAATTATTAGAAGATATCATTTGAATAATGAAATGGGTTTCGTTTCATGTGTCTTTTGGAATAATTTATACTATATGACAGGTACAGATATTGTTAAATGTTGTTTATATAGAATGGAGAAATTTGGTAGAACAATTGTTCAGAAGAAGAAATTTGAAGAGGGGATCTTTTCAGATTTAAGAAATTTGAAAATTGGCACAGACGCAACTTTAGAACAACCAAAATCAGAATTTTTACAATTTTTGTTGAAGAACTCATGTTTGAAGACTCAAAAAAAACAGAAGGTGTTCTTTTGGTTTAGCATACCCCATGATAAATTGTTATCAGATGCATTAGAGAGAGATTTGAAGAGAGAAGCTTCGGGACAAGAACCTACAACGAAGGCAGTTAGTGAACCTGCTTTGTCATTCGAATATAATTCTAATTCTGGTAAATCTCTATTTCAGCAAGTTTCTGATCACATTGAAGATATGAAAAAACAATTTGAACATTCAATCACAGACAGCAGCGATATGCCACCCGATTATTCAACTATTACTCCACCGACATGCACCTTCCTCAAACAAGAATCTAATCTGAATAATGATGATAATAATCTTGAACAAATTGATCAACAAACTAGCGCACCAGATTGTATAAATGATAATAATGTGCTTACTATAGTAGCAGACAGTTCTAGTCTAAGTGATTCTGAAATGTCAAAACCAATCGTTGACGCTGTATTGCAAAATTCAACTGAGATGGATACAAATGAAAGCGAAATACCAGCAGAATACTTAAACTTCGATATAGAGTATCCAAATATTCCAGATAGCTCAAAAGAAGACTATGAAAACACTCAACTGCAAAGTTATAGGAATGCACAGGAATACTTTAATATGTATCCAACAATTTCACCATTTATGGATAACAGAAGAAAATCTACGGCAATTGATCCAAATCAAAACTTAAATAAAAGAGGCATCTCTCAGGCTCCTGCAAATGTTAAAGATCCATCAAATAATTATCGGGATAACAGCAACTATCATAATAACTCGACTTTGACATCTCAGACCTTGTATACCCAGCCTAAAAACATTACACCTCGATTCAATATGATGCAACCACCTCTGTCTGCATTCAGTCCATTTGCACCGAATGTAATTGCACAAGCATTAGAACAGCCTCCTGTATTCGGTTTTGATGGTATATATTCTCCACATATGCCCTATAGTAAAGATGTTCATAATGGTTCAGATGGTATAAAATCAAATCAAGTTATACAACAGCAAATCCTACAGCCACCTCCTACTGCAACACTTCCTAATCCATTCACACCGAGTTTTAAAACCTTAACACCATATCCGTGGGTTCAATCGCCATTTTTGCCAATAGGTGCTGTAATGGCGGGTAGCCCATTTTTCCCTCAACATACGCCCACATTCATGACCAAAAAGTCACATCCACCATTTTCAACAAGGGTATCGCAACCTAAGGAATTATCAAGAGTACGGAAAGTATCTCATACAGGACCAGAAATAGCAATTTCTAAATCAAAGGTTGCGTTACAGAAGAAAATAAAAGAAAACGCAAGACAATTGCAGGCTCAACTAGAAAAGAAATCCGATACCTCAGAATGATCTACTAACCACCAAAAAAAAATGCATGTAACTAACTGTGATATAAATGAAACCATATTTATATCTAGTGTTGTAAACCTCTAAATTAAGCCTGCTGCTTAATGCGCATCAAGCATACCCTCTATATATTCAAAAAATACGATCTATAAATATATAATAAAATGACCTGTCGTAATGATAAACCACATTTTTAGAAATTGTCAATAAAGCTATGTACTATCTTATTTATTGTTCCTCATTGTGTTCTGTTTCGTTTTGGTCAATATATTGCTGTAATGATAACTGTCTTATTTGATCCATCAACGATTCGTCTTGTAACATTGCAGCTTGAGATACTGCAAGATCTTTGTTGTTTATGAAACTCTTGACATTTTCTAAAACCTCTAAGGATTCCTTAGAAGTTGGAGTTGGGGGCAATACATCAAATTCAAAGACTTCATAATCGGACCAAATATATGATGGAATAGCGGCCATGATTGAAGATTCTTCTGATAAGATAGCGAATCTTAATAGATTGATTGGGATCTCTCCAATAAAGAAAGGATTTTCGATTTCTTCATCCTCAGAAATGGAAGTAAAATGAGGGTCTAGCATAGATTTATCCTTCTTGAATTCTGTTAATACCTCTGAAATTGCTTTACTTAAGAAATTGATCTCGTTAGGATCTTTCCAGATGGCTGAAAATCTAGCCATATATGCTTTACCTTCTAGTACTTCGCTTTCAGAGTCCATATCACAAAGGCCTTCTACCATTGATTCATCTCCAACTAACTTTTCGACAAATAAAGTAGCCAATGCAGGACCGTGATGATAGAAACATTTGTTCAACTCTTTCTTTGCGTTCTCGAATTCGTCGATCTTGAAATAACTATAAACTGTTGCCAATGAGAGACCTAGAGTATACCATTGTTTATAACTATTCACAAGAGGCGATTTAGACACATCGATAATATACTGGTAATCATGGATCAGTAACAGATAATGGTCGATAAAATATCTACAACCTAATGGATCTTCTGCTGGACTTAGTGACCAAAGTACCTTACACCATTCTGCAGCTGTAGTAACAGCACCCCTTTGGGCTAATGCTAGGATATATCTGAAAATAGCAAGGTAGAATTGCCTGTTAAAGAAATAAATGTATGGCAGGTTACAAGATAAAGAATCAAAATTTATTGTCGCTTTTAAAGCTCTATCAAAAACAAATAATGCTCTTTGTAAAAGACCATTAGTATTGGATCTATCACCCTGTCTGATTGTAATTAAGGCAACTTGTAACAATGCAGGTATGTGGTAGGGGAATCTAGATGCAATTAGATTGATCAAGGCTTCATGGTCAGGATGCACAATAACACTCAAATAAAAATCAGTCATTGCTTTTTTATTTTGGTCCGTATTTAATGGTTCAAATCGATAGAATGATACATTTTTTTTCCATCTTTTCACATCTTCTTCAATTACTTCTTTCCAATCAGTTGGTCTTTGCCACAATTGCCAGTCTATTATTTCTTCTGTAGTCAATTGTTTCATAGCTAATTCTCCTCTTTGAGTTGGTATCCAGTCTTCTCTGACTTTAGTAAATTTTAAAGTATGTGCACTTCCACCTGGGCCATTAGGTACTGCTCTGCGGTTCTTGCCACCCCAATTTCTCACCAAACGTTTCATTCTTTGTATTTGCTTCAATTGTTGTGGAGAAATTGAAGTTGATGTAACTGAATCTATATCTTCTAGAGATTCTGGAGAAAGATCGTCAAATAATAGTTTAAATTCTGAGTGAGGATCTAATTTCTTGAAATCTGTATTAAAGAACCTAGTAGCATGTCTCAAATATTTAACAGGGAACTTTTCAAAAGCTGTATCCTTTAATATATCCCCACAGATATGGGTATCAGGTTTAATGTTGTATAACACCTCATTGTCTTCTGAATCAGAGGCTGTAAAGTAATCCTCATCAGCATCATTAATTGTCGAGTCTTTAGATCTTCGATTCATTATCTTAATATCCTTCTTTTTGAATTCTTGTAATAATGCATCCAATTCTTTATCATCTTCACTGTTATGATCATTTTCATCCTCACTAGAATTCTCTATTTTCTTTTTCTGTTTCTGTTGCTTCTTTTTCTTCTTCATTTGTCTTTTCTTTTGGGACTTTGTTAATAAAACTGGGGTCTTAACAGCAGGAGTATCTGATGTTTCAGTTTCATCGTTGTCCTTGTCATTTTCACTTTCGGAATCTTCATTGTCGTTCATTAGAGCGAATACATTAACATTTTTAGCCTGAGTAATAGTAGGCTTTCTGGATCCCACGCTACCTTCTTTAGATTCCAAAATAGATGCTAACAAATCTTCATCGTTTTGCAATTTTCTTAAAGCTCTCGAACTCATGATTAAGGCATATGATGCAGCTATAGATTGGTGATTTGTAAATAGAATAGTTCAAAAGAATAACTTTGTGATAAAGATACTTCGTATAATAAATTGTGTGGATCTAGGATTTCTTATGTAGTTGCTGTTTAACATAAACTTGTTCGGGTCCGCGATATACAAACGCAAGCGAAAAAAGAAAAATTTTAGGCAGATATATATCGAATTAAATTTATCAAGCTCATCTCATCTCATCTCTTGGATGCTATATTTATTTTGAAAGTCAATATCATACATGGTATTACGGTAGAAACAAATTTTGAATTTGGAGGCTAAAGAAAGGATATTGTAAAGAATGGGTAAATCTAGAAAGCAAAAGCAAAAGAAGAAGGATTTTCTGAAGAAGAAATTAAAAGTTGGTAAGAAGACAGATAAACCAAGTAATCATACAGATACATCCTTTGTAGCAAAATCGATTTCATTAAAGAATCAACATTTGGAACATGAGACGGATCTATCGAAGAGGCTGACACTGCTAAGACATCATAATGCCACTGTTAGAAAGGAGACATTACAAGATTATGAAAAGCATCTACCTGATATAATAAAGACTCAACTGATGACTCCTTTATTAACGCATGCGATTCCATTAATTTGTGATGATAATTTGTCAGTACGTGACTCTCTAATTGAATTATTAGAAGAAGTGGGTAAGTTAGATGTTCATGTACTAATTTTACATTGTAATATATTTGTATTGTATATTAATATGGCGATGACACATATTGTACCGAGAATACAAATGGATTCGACAAGATTTCTAGCATGCCTTTTACGATACTGTAGTGAAGAAGTTGTTAGACAAGCATGGTTGAAGTTATTAAATGGTTTAATTGGTGTGTTGGGATGGGGTATATTTGGTAACAATCAAGCCTCTGGTGCTTTACAAACTAAGAAGCGTGATAGTAAATACACGAGAGTACACTTAGATGTTTTAACAGAATTGATTAAGGATGGATGTAGTGATCCAGAGCTGTTGTCCCAAGAAGGTGAGAACACTGAGGAGGTTGATGATGTCAATGAATCATTTAAGCCTTTCATGTTAGCAGATTATCCACAACCATATGAATACTTAAAATTATTTGCTAGAACATTGAAGAAAACTAAAAGTACACAAACAGATATTCTATCAGGGAATGTCTCCATGAACAATCAAGATTTAGATAGTCGTAGAACAATTTTCAAGGATCAATATTTATCCAAGATTGATAAGCAGGTTAATTCGATCATTAAAGATGGTGGGGACTGTGGTAAGAGTGCAAACAATCTGAAACAACTACTAGAAGAACTGTTCTAGGTATATAAGAAATGAAGCATATATGTAACATATTAATAAATATTTAAGACCGTTTGACATATCCATTAGAAGACTGTTAACTTCTTTTTGAAACTCCACAGGATCGAACCTGGGCGCTGGACCTGCTGTGCATCTCGCGCGCCAGTACTACGGGAATTTATTGGAAGCGGTGGCGAAAAGGATTCGGCAATCTGTAACAGTGAAACACCCGTACGAAATACCGCAACGATTGAAGACAGAATTATAACCAAAAAAATCAAATCACGACGACGATGAAGAGAAAAACAAATTATATATCGTTTTGCTTCAAAGGGACGGTTCGTCAACAAAGAACACACCAGAAAATTTTCGTTGTTTGACTTATTTGGTGGTACAATTTTTAAAGATTGAGATGTTTCACTACCAAAGTATACAGAAAAATTATTAAACGATACTGAAAATAAGTGGACTGGATTGCTGAGATTTAGAACATTCAGTGAACACTAATATTATTAATTTTAACTAAGCGGTCGACCGCATAATTCTCATGTATATATTGTTGCATAATTCAGTCAGCCTAACTATTTTATCCATTTTATTTTAAATTCCCAGAAGAAAAATCTCATAAAAGAAAATATACAAGATGACTGTTGGTAAAGCAACGTTAAGTCAGAAACAGAAAATCGAAAAATTAGTAGATTTGAAATATGAATTTGATCTTTTGACAAATGAATTATTCCAATTGAAGGAATATCTTTCTTTGATAGAATTTGATCCCACGGTAAGGAACGACACAGATAGTTTTGAAAGATTCCTTGAGAGTGAAAAATTGACCATAATAGAAGGTGATATTAGCAAAACAGATCCTAATAGCAAGAGTACACCATCTGTAAGAAGATCGCATAGACATCAGTTGAGAGCTACATCGGTAGTACCATCGAGTGCAGATAATAAAATCGATGATCACCCTCGTACTTTGAATGATATTGATGTATTAGTTCAACAAAAATACTATTCAAGTTCACGTACAGACTCCATTACTAATAAGCATACACCTAATAAAGTTAAAAAAATTGTAGATAATAAAAATAAAATAAAAAAAGAAACTGAAAAGAAAGTCACATCAAATCAGAAACCAAATTTAAAAAGAAAACATGTAACAGTAAGAAAGGAAACCAACACAACAAAACAGGACAAACCCAAAATTGAAGAAACCATTGAAGATACCCAAGATGATAAATTAATATTAAATCAAAGTGACAATAATGACAACGATAGTGATGATTACTATTTTACAACCTCTTCCGAAGAAGAGATTGAATTGAAATCGGAGAGACATACATCTAAGAAACCGCATATCACTATAACGCTTTCTAAACCTCATCAAACTATAACAAATCCACTTCAAGTTATCAAAAATACAGAGTTCGCAGGATTACCAGAATATTTGGATTCCTTTAGGATCTTAGAAGATGATATGACTATTCCGGAATATAATAAATTTATTGATGATCAAAAACATATAGTGAAGAATTTAAGGAAAGCATTAACTGGTGGCCTTTTGACATATGATTTTGAGCAACAAAATTTTCAGATGGTTGGAAATAAAGATGTTAAGGTTCATTCTTCTCATAAACCTGATCCAATATCGTATATATACAAAGAACAACATAAACATGTTCATCAGGATTATTTGATGAATCAAGGGATATTCTTAAGCAGAATATTTCAAAATTCAAGAAAAGCAAGAATCGCTAGAGCCAAAAAAGTATCACAGATGATTGAGCATCATTTTAAACATATTGCAGGTGCTGAGGAGAGAAAGATTAGAGAAGAAGAGAAAAGGAAAAAAGTTATAGTAAGGACCATAACTCAAGCTATAAGGAAAAGATGGAATCTCGCTGAGAAGGCATTCAGAGTATTGAGGAAAGATGAAGAAGAAGAATTGAAAAGAATTCAAGGTAAGAAGCATTTATCCAAGATGTTAGAAAGAAGTACTCAATTGCTTGGAGCACAATTAAACCAAGGACAGGAAAGCTCTGATGTAGATTCAGGAAATGACGAAGATGTGGATATAACAAACGACTCTGAATTAAGTGTAGGTTCCTATGATAGTGACGATAATTTATCTTCTTCGAGTGACGAAGAGGATACAGTTGGAAAAGAAGAAGCAAATGATAATTCTTCAAAAGAAAATGATAACCCAGATGACAATTTATCAGCAGCTGAACTCAGAAGTCGTTATGAAAATATGCCAGGTGTGGAAGATGTGAAAAATAATACTGATGTACTAGATGAGACCGATATGACATCTAATGTTGCTATATCAGATGAAGAAAATTCTGATGAAGAATCTGAAAACGTTGGTTTGGATGCATTATTCTCTAAAAGTTATAACGATGATAATAACTCAGATGCAAATGACACATCAGATAATAGCAGAGATTATGAGATGGGTGAGAGTGGTGATGATGACCTTAACCTCTCTCCATCAGATGGTGAAAGTGATACAAACGCCGAAAGGGAGGATGATTCCAAATCAAGCACTGCAGACGAAAATGATAAACAAATGGATATATTTGAACCACAAGAAGAGCAATTAAAAGTGGTGGATGTTCCAGTCCCATCTTTATTGAGAGGTACCTTAAGAGTATATCAAAAGCAAGGTTTGAATTGGTTGGCATCGCTTTATAACAATAATACCAATGGTATCCTAGCAGACGAGATGGGTTTAGGTAAAACAATTCAAACAATTTCATTGTTAGCATGGTTAGCTTGTGAAAAAGAAAACTGGGGACCGCATTTAATTATTGTCCCAACATCTGTCTTGTTGAATTGGGAAATGGAGTTCAAAAGATTTGCACCAGGTCTAAAAGTTTTGACATACTATGGTTCACCTCAACAAAGAAAAGAGAAAAGGAAAGGTTGGAATAAACCGGATGCTTTCCATGTTTGTATTGTTTCTTATCAACTAGTTGTTCAGGATCAACATTCATTTAAAAGAAAAAAATGGGAGTACATGATTTTGGATGAAGCTCATAATATTAAGAATTTTCGTTCCACTAGATGGCAGGCTTTGTTAAATTTTAATACAAAGAGAAGGTTATTACTAACTGGTACACCTCTTCAAAATAATTTAGGGGAACTTTGGTCTTTATTATATTTCCTAATGCCTCAAACAATAGTTAACGGTAAGAAAGTTTCAGGCTTTGCAGATCTAGACGCATTTCAGCAATGGTTTGGTCATCCGGTGGATAAGATTATAGAGACATCTGGCAGTATTCAAGATGAAGAAACTAAGAAAACAGTTACAAAACTGCATCAAGTTCTACGTCCTTATCTTTTAAGAAGATTGAAAGCGGATGTTGAAAAACAAATGCCAGCCAAATACGAGCATATTGTTTACTGTCGTTTATCTAAGAGACAAAGGTATCTATATGATGACTTCATGGCGAGATCAAAAACAAAGGAGACTTTAGCAAGTGGCAATTTTATGTCAATTGTTAATTGTTTGATGCAATTGAGAAAGGTTTGTAACCACCCTGATTTATTTGAGGTAAGACCTATTTTGACATCTTTTGAAAGTGACAATTCCGTTATGGCGGACTATAGTCTTCTCAATAAGAAGGTTGTTAATATGTTCTTATCAAACGCATTGAATAAAAAAATAGATGTGAAAACTTTAGGCCTTCAATTCTCACAGAATGATAAGATATTATCCTCGCATATATCCCAAAAAATATCGGAACTTAATTGTGGTTCAATGTTCGAGAGGGATGCACATTTACTAGAAGGGCGTATATCTAAAAAATTGAATCGAAGGAACTCATCTATCTCTTACCAAAATGCTAAAAAATTTTTTCTACGTTTTGCTGAACAAAAAGTTGAAAGAAATATTGATTTCTTGAACTTTCAAAAGGAAATTAATGAATTAAGATGTAATACTAAGCCGGTCTACGGGAGGAATTTAATAAAATTATTAACATTGGAGGATAAGTCAAATAATGAAGTATTAAAACCATTGATTAAACCTTTGCAAACAAGGTTTGTTAAGGATAAGAGTATTATTGATAATTTTGCTGTGTTAACTCCAAAGGCTGCCACATTAGACACACGTACTTTAACAACAGCCTTAGATGACTACAGTATAATTGAAGAATCGACCAAACATACTTTGAAAGAGAAATTTCATTCCATGGAGAACCCATTCCACCATTTGCAAACTAAGCTAACCATTGCCTTTCCTGATAAATCTTTATTACAATATGATTGTGGGAAGCTTCAGAAATTAGCAACTTTGTTGCAGGACTTGAAAGATAACGGTCATAGGGCACTGATTTTCACACAGATGACAAAGGTATTGGATATCTTGGAGCAATTCTTAAACTATCATGGTTATTTATACATGAGACTGGATGGTGCCACCAAAGTTGAAGATCGTCAAATTTTAACTGAGAGATTCAATAGTGACGATAAAGTAACAGTATTTATTTTATCCAGTAGATCCGGTGGTTTAGGTATTAACTTGACTGGTGCAGATACTGTTATTTTCTATGACTCTGACTGGAATCCGGCCATGGATAAGCAATGTCAAGATCGTTGTCATAGAATTGGCCAAACAAGAGATGTTCATATTTATAGATTTGTTAGTGAACATACCATTGAAAGTAATATTTTAAAGAAAGCAAATCAAAAGCGTCAATTAGACAATGTTGTTATTCAGGAAGGTGATTTTACAACTGATTATTTCAGTAAATTATCTATAACAGATCTTCTGGGAGGTGAATCGAATAATACAGCTGTAGGCACGAAATTACTTTTTGAGAACGGTAACGAAATTTCGAATAATCCGCAGAATTTAAAGAAGATTTTGGCTCAAGCTGAAGATGCAGACGATGTTAAAGCAGCTAATTTAGCCATGAAGGAGGTAGAAGTTGATGATGAAGACTTCACCGAGAATGTAGAAAATGCAGATAAACCAAAAGATGAGACTGATGAATACGAAGGTACTTTGCATATTGAAGAATATATGATACGTCTGATTGCTAATGGTTATTATTATTGATGAATTTAAAGTCTTGTTTGAAAATAGACTGTAGGCTTCATATTTTTTGACGTAATCTACCAAAGTAAAAGTTTAGAAGGACAATATAATAGTTATGTATTAATAGATTGTAATTTGTTGGCATAAGTAATATCCATATGCAGATATTTTTTTTCTTTCTTGTCGTATTTTTTATGATACACTTAGTGGACTATTTCAGGCTACAGCAAAACGATAAAATTTAGGACTTCCAATAAAAGTCAATAATTTTTTGAAGATGAAGACAAACAACAAACAACATATTTGACTAGTTCTTGCTGTGTCTCTATTTCTACCCTCATTCAATACAATGAGAATTACGACAAGATGCCTTTTACACCCCAATCTGGTTGTTTTCCATAAGCAAGATCTACTTCGAAGTATTGTTTTAAATGCAACATCAACGAAGTCTGTTGAAGATACTAGTTCAATTACTGAGAATCTGTCCACAGATACTATCGGGATGTCATCCCCAAAACGATTTGTGAATAATAGTCTCAAAAGAAAGAAATCTTTAACAGCACCGCAGTGGGTTAAACTCAATGTTGAATATAATAGTAGTTATGGTACTCCTTTACCAAAAGAAATGACAAAGGCTAATGAATTTTTTAATAAGGCTAAAGTGGAGTTTGAATGGGGTGTTACATCATTCGATTCGATCCTGAGTGAAATTGTTAGGAAGAAATTGAAGGTTAGGGATGATGGGAACCAGATCTCGAAAAATGGTACAAAGAAATTTGTTGGAAAAACTAATATACCATTCAAGCTTATCAATGGACTTCCTGAAATTACGTTTCTAGGAAGATCAAATGCAGGGAAATCGTCCATGTTAAACAATTTGTTAACACAATTGGGATGTCGTAAGTTAACAGATGAAGCAAGAATGTCCAGTCGACCAGGTTTCACGAAAACGCTGAACTGTTTTAATATAGGAAATAAATTTCGATTGATAGATACACCAGGTTATGGTTTTGGTAGTAAGTTTGATCAAGGTAGTTTGACAATGAAGTATATCGAGAATCGAGAAGAATTAGTACGTTGCTTTGTTCTAATTCCGGCCAATCAAGGTTTTACAAATTTAGATCTTCAAATACTTAATTATTTAAAGGGTATCGGGAAGCCATTTGAAGTGGTATTTACTAAGATGGATAAAGTTAAGGACATAAGCATATTAAAGAGGCAAATAGAGGACTCTGGGATTATAGATTATGCAACTCTTCCGAAATTGTTATTTACTAATTCCATGACATCAAAGAACTGTCCAAAGAGGTATGGTATAACCGAACTGAGACATACAATCATGCAGAGTTGCAACATGCTAGTCAACTAATCGATTTAGAATAATATAATATTCCAACACAACTCGTGTGTTTAAATAAATCCGATAGTTATCAATATTGTATATATTACACTCAACATAACGTACATAGTGATATTTTTGTCATTTTTCGAGGACCTAAACTTTAGCGAGCTAATATGGGACGGGTTCGTCCGATTGAAACAATTTCCTCTAATGGGATGAAATAAAGGTCGAAAGGGAAACAGATGAACAAGATATACAGGTTTTAATATGAACACTGTATGCGGTCGCACTGTTTACAAATTAAGGCAAGCAAAAACATTGATACAATTGTTTAAAAGAAGTAAAACACCGTACTGTCAGTTCTGATTCTCGTATCTGATTATTTTTTCATAACCAGAAGGACGTTATCAATTCAATATGTTACCACTAAGTAGGAATCTTCGAGTACAAGGTAGTCACTTACAAGGACTAGCTCTAGTTGCATCGAAGAGTTTATTTTCTACGACAGCTCCAGCACAAGGTACGAAAGCCATCAAATTCTTAAAAGCACAAAAGAGAAGACAAAAAAATGAAGTTAAACAAACGAATTTGAAAGTCTCAGCAGATATAGTCGATCCAGTCTTTGGTCGTGAAAATACACCATTTATTGTGCGTGTTCAAGCAGAACTTAAGGAGCCAAATGTCCTTTCCCACGGTTACGAAGGTAAAGAAGTTGATAAATTCTTAGCTGCTATTGATTCTACTGAGCGTGAACAAGCGGAGTTATCTGGCTTAAATATGGACTTATTTGAAACATCAGATGCAAAAGTTATTGAGACAAGGAAAGAGGTCATTTTAAGAATTTTAAACATGAGAAATGCAAGTAATAAAGACTCTATGAAAATGGCTCTGAAATTAGCTCGTGAAGAATTCGAAAGATTCCCAGGTGATACCGGTTCCAGTGAAGTTCAAGCAGCATGTATGACTGTTAGAATATATAATATGGCACATCATATTCAAGAACATAAGAAGGATTTTGCCAATACTAGGTTATTAAGGATTCTTGTGCAAAAGAGACAAAACATCCTACAGTATTTGAAAAGAGACAACCCGGAAAGATATTTTTGGGCTATTGAAAAATTGGGTTTAACAGATGTAGCAGTAACTCAAGAATTTAATATGGACAGACGTTATATGCAAGATTATAAATTCTTTGGGGATAAAATCTTAATTAAGGATTCAAAGAAGACCATAGATGCACAACGTAGAAACTTAAGAACCCAAAAGATGGTTGAAAATTCAGAATAATGATTTAGATTTGAGTACGAGTATAACAGTTTCATATTCATATTCATGTGAGATATTTCTCAATTTTAGGAATTAATATCAGAATTAACTTGTAAATATAAATGCAAATGACAACTTAGATATATGTGTATATTATATATTAATACCTATTAATAGCATGAAAAAAAAATAATAATAATAAATATTTATAATTTGGAATACTTTTCTTTTTATTTTTATATGTATATATGTTTTTTATACTGATGCATTTTAAAAATATTATATTCTATATCTATGTTTTGATATATTGTATGCATTTATGCTTTTATGAATACGTGAGGGAGATTATAACTATAATAATTTCTAGTGCTTACTATACTATACCTAATAAAGCGGTATGTTCATTAGGTTGTCTATTTAGGATTTCACCAGATGAATTACTATTTTCATCACCTTCATCGTCACTTGAATCTGAGAAATATTCTTCTTCTTCTTCATCTCTATCTTGTTCTCTTAATTTTTCTGCGTAACTTAAAATACGATCCCAGTTTGGTTGCAATACAAAATATGCCTCGATGCAACCAACTACTAACATGGCACAACCGATACCGATCCATAAACCATATAATCTCCAGTTGAAGACCCAACTTAAAATCATGGCTAATGGAATACCGAAACAGTAATAACCAACTAAGTTAACAATACTACCAACAGATTGCATACCTTGACCTCTTAAACATGAACCAGCGACAGCATTTAGGGAATCAAAATTTTGAATACAACCGACAACTGGTAAAATCCCCGAGATCAATGCTTTAACTTTATCATCCCTTGAAAATATACCCGCAATAAAATTACGACTTAATACTAATACAGCGCAATTAGTCAAACCTGCAATAAAAGAGAATGAAAGACCAACTTTTGCAGAAATATGAGCAAAATCAATTCTTTTGGCACCGATAAAGTTTGCAATTCTCGTTGAAGTGGAGATACCAATGGCAAACGGAACCATATAAATTAATGCTGCGACAGAAGAGACGGCAGACTGCGCAGCTAAATACTCTGTACCGAAATAAGCACTAAATAAAGTTAAACATTCGTAAGCAATCTCTTCAGCTTCTAACATAATAACACCAGAAAATGCTAAGTGCATTAAATCTCTCCAATGGGTAAATGCCTTTCTCGAAAACCCACCCCAGCATTTCTTACCCTCGATAAAGATAACATACATCAGTAATAAGAAAAACATTAACCAGAAATTGATGACAACTGCTACAGCTGAACCAATAAAACCAATGCCGATGTATTTATTCCAGACTAAAGTCCAACTCATAACAATATTCAATGGAGCACAAATTAATAGAACATAGATACCTGCGTCGAAAATACCTTGAGCCTGCAAAAATCTCTTCAAATTTTCAAAGAAAATATATGCTGGGGCACCGAATATTAATACTCTTAAGAATTGAGCTGTTAAATGAACTAGTTCTTTCTCTGGGACAACTAGCATCAATAATGGTTCTGAATAAAACCAGAAAAATGCAAAAGGAACATAGATTACTAAAGAGAATGCAACACATCTTTGTAAATGGACACCAACACTATAATATCTGCCTGCACCATAAGCTTGTGGACATAATGTGTCTAAACTTGTAGCAATACCTTCGAAGAAACCTAAAGTAATATTTGATGTCATAGATGCTAATGAGACAGCAGCTAATTCATTTTTACCTAAATAACCAACAGTTAATGAACAAACTAATGGGAAGATATCTTCTAATAAGAATGTGAACATTAATGGTAAAGAATATGAGGCCAGAACTTTGGCTTCTGTTCTATATGTGACATGTTCATGGGCTAATACTCTCAGTGATTCTTCGTCCAATGATTCTTGATAAATATGTGGCACGGAACCTCTACTTGTAACGGACATAAGGGATTGCCTACGAGGGCCCTGAGAACCTTCTCTCAATGCTTCTTTATAAAGCTTTCTTCTTGTCTGAACACGATTCATGAAGGATCCATAATCTACATCACCTTCTGGGGAATTTATGAGGTTGTTGTTATTATTTTTTGTAAGACTACCTGATGCAATATCCTCTTCTGAGGATGGTCTATGAGCAGAAGAATATCTACGATCGTGTTCTTGTAAAATCCAATCTACATCAGGATTATTTTCCATTCCTGAATCCTCAGAAGTCATTGACGGTAGTGAAGTGGTTCTACTTATATCATCACCGCTCATGGCTTGTTGATTCTGTTGTTCGATATCATCATAATATTCATTATAATCTGCGACATTA
Organism: Maudiozyma turicensis; assembly: GCA_003708545.1. Classification (NCBI taxonomy): domain Eukaryota; kingdom Fungi; phylum Ascomycota; class Saccharomycetes; order Saccharomycetales; family Saccharomycetaceae; genus Maudiozyma; species Maudiozyma turicensis. Next base: position 119,416 of record PPOO01000858.1, read on the forward strand.
TTTAATAAATCCCTTTCATCGATATCTGGGATAGGTTCATGAACAGAACTACCGAAATCATCGACTAATGATCTAAAACTTCTTTGACCGGTACTTCTCTTTCTAGGTCTCTTCTTTCTTTTCCCTTTACTTTTAAATTTTCTAACTAATGGATTCTTATTATCAGGCGGTACATAACCTAATGATATTCTTCTATGTGTATTACCTATACCCATACCTGAGGTTAATAAACTTGGTTGGATTTCAGACAGCGTTTTCGAAAAGATTCCAGACATTTTTCTATAAATTGAATTGGAATGAAAAAATATAAAAAGGGTATTAAAGTATGATAAATTTGTTCCGTTTTTGAATTTTTTATTTGAACTGATATATATGAATGAGTGCAGAATATATTTCTCTAATTGAAATAATCTCGATGTGTATATCCAGAACAAAAAAAAAAAAAGAAGGTGAGATTTAATTCAATACAATTAAACTGACTTATTCAGCAAAATAAAATAGAATAAGAAAGAAATTTTGTATTTTTCAGGGGTCTGCAGTAAACTTTTAGATACTTGATTGTGCAATAATAATTCTTTAACAATACAATGGTTAAAATGTACAATACAGTAACTAAAAGAATGTATAAATTGAAATATAATTCTCTTATAATTCTTTTCCCTTTCTAATCCAACTACTATAATTAAAAACAAATAATCGTACGTTTTCCAAAAAAGGATCTTATTAAACGTGGTTCTATATTATATAAAGGAAAAAAAAGTTGAAATAAACTACTGAACTTCTTACTTAATTGTGTCCCTAAAGGTCCGTGTGCCATGCCACTAGTATTATTGTTATTATTATTATCATGATTATTTTACAACTTCGCCTACGTCCGGCCGTAGACAGGGAGACAATAAATTGGGAAAAACAAAACTGGGCCACCACCCCCACTATGCAAATTAGACTGCGTAAGTTAGCTGGGGAAACAGGGTGCACAGGGAATGGACAGTACAACAGTTGATGCCCTTTCTCTTTTTCTTTTTTTTGTTTTTCTCGCGTTGTCTTGTCCCGTCTGCTTGCGCGCGGCCTCTCCCATTTCTAAATTCACATCGCGCGAGTCGATCTGATTACCCTTTCAAAGAGCAGCTCCAAATAAGAGAGAGACAAAGCTCTGCTGTGTATGATCTTCAGTTAATGATCATGATAACAATGGTCGCTGAATTTCTTTAAAAAGAAGTGAATTCTCAACAAACTATTGTTAGAGCAAGCTAATAAGAAGAAGAAGAAGAAAAGGTGGTGATGTTTTAATTATCAGCTGTGCTTGTTCTTTAAGTGGTACATTATTGTTATTGCAACGTTCTCTGGTTTATCCTTTGTTCGGCCAGTTTTATTGTGTGGTTGTTATATTCTATAGATTAGCTAACAACGATGTGCGCAGATGAATAAAACATATTGTTAAAATGTAAATCAATGAAGATGGCACGTATACGCTTTCAAAACTGTTTGTCCCGACATACATGTCGTATGAATTGGGAACATCAGAATGGTTTTCTTCTCTTTTCTTCTCTTTTCTTTTTTTTTAATTGTATTATCACGGATATATTGTTGTATTTAATAACGAGACAAACATCTTCTTCTATATATGTATTTATTTGTGTATGTATGTATGTATGTATAAATTGTATGGTACAAATTCTGACATCTCTTGTATGCAAAATGGGGAAATAAGCAAGTATGTGCTATGTGTTTGTATGTTGGTTTGTTTTCTATATTTTTGTTCCCATTAGAAAACATCCGGTAATTTTTCAATAATGTAAGAATGGCCACCAACACTCATTAATGGAATACCTGGGATCTTTCTTATTCTTTGTTTTAAACCAACATCATTGGTTGCCACAATAAAACATTTATGTTGTAATACTCTATTTACTATACAATCATCCGCATATGTACCTTTATGCGTACAACTTAATCTTTTAATTCTTGGATCTCTTGCAAGCTTTAAAGCAATACGAAATTTTGGGCCTAATTTCTCTAATTCTGCCATTACACAATCTGTTATTAATGGATTACATTTAGCTAACAAACAATCCATCATCCCTCTAACAATGTCAATCTTTTTCTGAATAGAAAAATTTATAAAATTGGTATCAATTAAGACCTGATATGGTGGTTTGATAGCTTCATTATATTGAAAAAATAAAGCACTTGACACTTGTGGAATATTTCTAGTTAATTCAGGATCTACTGTTGTCTTTTGTTTACTTTGATTAGCTTTTATCCTTTGATCCTTTTTGGTATTTATTGTACGCTTCACTAACGCAAACTTTCTTGTCTTCTTAGCCTTACCCATGGTTTGTGATGATGATTGTTAACTTTATATATCTTAGTTGAAATGGTCGCTTATTAATTAAACATTAGACGAGATGAGATGAGATGAGATGAACTTAATTTATATGAATATGTTTATATGAAAAATAAATTTTTTTTTCACCTTCTAAGAATTTTTTTTTTCCACCGCGATACAATTCAGCAATGCAGTAAAATGTACGTAGTGGTGTCCGGCAGAACGTACCTTACGATAATTACGATGATTTTTCGCAAAAAAATCTCATTTTATTTAATTTAACAAGTATCTTCAACTAGTTTTAATATTTTTTATTTATTAGATTCGTATTAGATTATATGTGATTTTGCTCAATTCGTTATTAAAAGTAGTAGTACTACTACCATTATAGAAAAAGGTAATTTCGATTTCTTTATTTTGAGATGTTATCTCCGCTATAAGGACAGCATCTCGATATAAAACATCGAAGTGGGAACAGTGCTCGAATAAGAAAGTTTATTCTCTAAGTTTGTCACATATATGACATGATTTTCTCGGTATTACAATAATCAACCTATGCATCTTATTTGATGAACAAAAATAGCAGATTCATGCAAGTCACATTTCAATCGGAATTGATGATAATATTACTTCCAAATGTATCTGTCGAAATTGTGAATCGATTAAAAGGGTTGAAGTACAAATGAGAGTAATATTATTCACACAGCTAGATAATTAGAAAGTATCAAGAATAGTTTTCCTTTTTATCAGGTTATTTACTATTAAGATCCATATGATACATACGTAAGAAAAATACTAAGTTACCATCTCAAGAAATTAGCTATCTGACAAACTTAGAGAATCTTAGTCCAAAAAATAGGAATGTTATTTGAGTTAGTTAGTGATAAAACAACTAGTGATTTGCACGAAAATTATGTTAAGAGAACTTATATTCAAGTAACGCTTTAACGAACTTATTAGACTTCCATTGAAAGGTATTTAACTCGTCAATTACGACCTTGATAATTAGGTACGTAATATTCGCTGACACATCCGAAAAATTACATCTTATCCAGAAACATAACACAAAAGATAGTAATCTTTCGATGCATGGGCAAACGCATGTGGTTCGCTATATATCTTCTATTAGGTGAACTAAACAGAGTAATTGTTGAGAGTCAACTTAAAATATCGCAAAAATATACCATTAAATTAAAAGGTCAAAAATTACAACTTCTACATCTGCAACGTGGCTATCACGGAAAAATTAATTTTTTCCTGCTGCAAGAATGGATTGTAGAATATACCAATACATGAATTGGCAAATCTACTATCGAAGATTTTACAAAGTGTTCGAGTTGAGTTGAAAGTAATTTATAACAGAAGTCATATATTATT
>PPOO01000859.1:10075-41239 GCA_003708545.1 Maudiozyma turicensis
GAGTCGACAGAATTCTTATTATATGACAATGGTTTAGACTGCATTTTGATATTCTCAGTTTTCCTTTCGGGCGTCTGCAATATAGTTTGATTGTTTGTTGGGTGACTGATTAATTCTAGATTCCGCCGTATCTTCTTATTTAATAGCCCACATATTAGAAATATTAACTTATTTGCGACTGTGACATTTCCTGATAGAACAATAATTCTTGTATTTTCTTTTGAATTACTATTATCTGTAAGAAACATTGTCCTTTTATAATTTATTAAAATAGTAGCTAATGATGTTTGTAACAAATTCAATTTAGGTCCATCTTTTAGTTCAATCCATTTAAAGCAACCTCTAAACCAAGTTTCTACAAACCTGATGTCATCTGGAGGGAATAAGAAAAGTCTAGGGATCTCGAATGTGGACTTAAAACAGGGTATAAGATAATTCTCTAAAATAGATATAATTCTCTCTAGTTCAACCGAATATGTTTTGACAAACATGTTCTGTAAATTCGCCAAATTAGATTGAACATGTTTATTATGTATACCGGCTGAGGATTCCGTTATATCGGTTACTGGTTGCTTCTTCGCCTTAAATCCATTGGGTATTCTTTTATATTCAAGTATTATTCTCGATAAGATCCGTTGTGATTCATCCATCCAATTTTGGCTATAACTCCAAACTTCTGTTATTATAGGTATTAAGAAATTCGGTAGACACAAAGTGATCGCTATTCTATCATAAGGGGAATTAAGATAGAAAATTCTTGTTAAAATCATATACTCTGAATTTGGAATAGTTCTAAATTTTTCATTCTTCTCATGTTTCTTGGAATTCATTGCTCTAAATAACGAGCAGAACATGTATTGTCTTAATTCATTTGGTCTAATCTTTGCAATATTCGAATGCTGAGGATGACTGTGATCTAAGAAAATCTTAAAGTTATTTCTGCATGCCAATTGCTCATTCTCTTCTGCAATTAAAATTCTAAAAGGATAAGAAGAATTTTCATCGTTACCATTAAGGTCAAATGGTTCATTTTCGATATTTTTCGAAATCGGCATCATTTTACAACCGAATAACTCTAATTTCGAATCATCTGCTATTTGGTTTAACAGTTTAGGATAATGGTTAACATTATTTATCTTTGCTTCATATATTGTTGGTGTATTATTTTCTTCATTTCTGTTACTATTCGTGCGATTACTGTTATTGCTATTACTTCGAGTACTATCTCTTCGTAGAATGCTATCTGTTGTATTCAGTGGCGCAACATTTCTCCTCATTTTAGAGCTGTCACTATCCCGTAGTAATGATCTCAGAAACACAGAAGCCGATTGTGATGATCCTCCATTATCATCTGTATTGTTAGCTTTGTTACTTACATTATTGTCAGCAAGAGTACGATTGTTGTTCTTTCCAAAATTATTCAGTGAAATAGTAGATACACTAGGCGAGATATCTATAGATATTGTATTGATATCCGAATCAATATCTTTGTTGTCATTTTCAACAATATTCTTTGTTTCTATTGGTTGATTGTTCTTATCTGAGTCGTTATTTGTATACTTTAAAGAAGATTGTCTTGAGACATTAGCACTATTTGTGGTAGTTGTGATACCTGTACCATCGACTGTATGTATACTAGTAGCAGGGCTTGAGTTAATATTATTCTTAAGTAAGTTTCCCAACATATCTATTTATAATCTGGAAATTACTAATATTGTAAAATGTATATCTTCGAACGGCTTTTCATGAGTTTCAGCCACTGTCACAACTTAAAATTACCAGTTAAATGAAAGACAACTATACCGTCAGTCTCATTGGATTGCACAAACCTATGCTGACTCAAATAATTACACGCTGTTAAAGGTACTAATATCTTTTTTATTAAATACTGTATTCGACCTGAACTAAAAAAGTAAAACTGCCACAAGATGATGGATGACTTACACTTGATATCTTGAACTAGAATATGTCAAAGTCAACCACTATGGTGTGCATAATGTATCATCACAAACTGTAACACCTGATGCTTCACTTTGTTTCGTTCTGCTTCCCATTTGTTGCCTGCCTGTATTCAAACTGCAAGTTGCGCGATATTACAAAATTTTCACTGCTTATAATACCGAAAGGTTATTCCGTTCTCTCCGTTTTCTACTGAGAACAATACGATAATGCACCTGGGGTCATCAGATTATAAAGGATTCGAACACTGTGCACATCTATGAACTGGTGATTAAGACGGTTTTAAATTCATGTAGCTTTAATAGCTTACAGCAATAATATACATATATATATAAGTGACATTAATATACCATTGACTGAGGCTATATATAGGTATCGACATATTTTATTAAACCAAGAAAAAAAAAATTCCAAAATATCACACTATCAGGGGATAAAATATGATACATTTTATTCAAGAAGATGTCGTAGCCAAGACTATTCCGAAATGGGTTACGTATTCTGCTGTCAATTCAGTGTTATGTATCCTAGGTGCATTATGTGTTCCATTAATCTCTGTATTGTCTAAACCAAATTCCAATTCCAACCACAATACAAAATTAGTTAATTATGGGTTATCGTTAAGTGCTGGTTCAATGATTACTACCTCATTGTATAAAATGCTACCTATAATCACTCATGAAAATAGATTTAAAGTATTCTTTGGTGTGGCTTCAGGTATTGTAATCTCACTTCTATTAAATTTCATTGTTCACTCTTTTGCTAGCCAATCCTTAATTCATTGTGCTCATGATGAAGGTGACGAACATAATGACGCTGAAAATCATCAGCTGCATCATCATAATCATGGTGATGATATTATCTTACATGGCGGTGCTTCATATGGATCCATTGATAATCAAAGCCATAGTAATGGCGCTGGTATTCGTTCAAATTCCATTCAGCATTCAGCTAGAACATTGCAGAGTAACAACTCTTCCTTGATTGGTAGGCCAGCCAATAATGCTGGAGGAAATTTAAATCGCAGAACAAGTATAATTGATTTGATAAATAAGGCAAATCCACTAGCTAAGAAGAATTCAGAGGGTTCTTGTACACCTTTATTAAAGGCCGATCACGGTGCACCATGTTTAAGTCAAACATCAATTAAAGGTTCAAAAACATCTGATAGAGTTGTGTCGAATGGTAAAGGTCAAAACCAAGTTGTTCCTTCTAATGTTGCCCCTAGTACCGGAACTACTGATGCCACGGCTAATGATAATATTCAAGAAGAAGATGAGGAAGACGATGACGACCAAAATGGTAGCTACGCACCAACCGATGATGCAAGTTTCTACCCTGGACAATGTAAAATGGCATGCATGGAAAATACAATTGGTTATGATTTAGAAAATCTATCTGTTTATCGTAAGAATTATTTCTCTGGCAACGATAAATTGGCAATCGATGTTAACGACAAGGACACTTCTTCCTCATCATCAGATATTCCCGAACCATCGGAAGATACTGAGCTAACTACTCATCAATCTGCTCATTCTACTCGTTCTCATACCCATTCTCATCACCATCACCATTATCATGATTTAGAACGTGAATTAGCTACGTCTACCACAAGAAGTATCCCTACTTCCATGGCTACTGTCCCATTCCATTATCACCAAGTCGAAACTCCTTTTTCCAAACTTTTATCTATTGGTATGCAGACATGCCTAGTTTTAACATTACATAAATTCCCGGAAGGCTTCATTATCTTTTACACTAACAAATCTAATAAAGACTCCAAAACAATTGGATTTTCGATCTTTTTAAGTCTGGCTATCCATAATTTTGTCGAAGGTTTTGCCATGACTTTACCATTCTACTCAATTTTCGAGAATAAATGGTTATCAATTCTAATTACCACTGTATTAGGTGGTGGTTCTCAACCATTGGGTGCATTAATTGGTTATCTAATCTTTAAAGACAGAGATCAACACAACCCAAATACAGGTGGCGATGAACCAAACATGGATTTATTATTAAGTATAACAGCAGGTTTCTTATTAGTCATTGCCTTACAAATGTTCCAAACAGGTATTGGTTTCAGTGATGGCCATCATCACCACGAAGATGACGATTCTACAGAAATTCAAAAGAGTCATAGTCTGGGTACCACCTGCTTAAAATGGTGTTGTGCAGGTGTATTATTAATTCTTGCAAGTTCAATATTCGTTTAAAATCCAAATTATAATGACATAATAATAACAGCCGTCATCAAAATTAAATACCCACTGTTACTTTCCTGTCCCTTTATTTTATGCAAAAGGTTTCGTGTTCTTTCTATATAATAGCAGTATATATCATACGTAAATATCTCGAACTTCATCAATACAAATATTTCTTTAATTTAATATGTTTGAATCAGATAAAAATGAGTCTATTTTAACACATTCGATGAAGTTTCAGCAAATGGATTTTCCTCATAATTTCCCATATCATCATTCTTTGACGCTGCCAATGTAATTCCATCAACTGTTTCTCCAACAGCTTCTTCATCTTCCATCTCATCCTTCTGTTTTGTATTACTGGATTCCAGCTCAATGTCTTCATGTATTGCAGAAAATTCGCCATTACAAGGGTTGGTCATCTCATCAGCCATAGGTAAATTGAAATTGTATTTCCCCCACTTAAAATAAAGCACAGTGATACATATTAAACAAAGAACATATACCATTATGGCATAATTCATCGATCTCATTGTAACCGGGACACTAACTGGCATACACACAGAGAACATTGATAATAATAGCCATAGAATCGAGATAATATTAATTGTCCAACCTAACTTGTATCTAATCTTAATTGGTGCATTCTTTAACACTCTTCTTCTTCGAAATAGGACAAGTATCAATGGAATACAGGTGCCTGAACATAAACACAATACAGCTGCCCCAATAAAGGCATTAAATGCTGCTGTTGAAAATAATGCCAATAGACCTAGAATATAAGATATCGCCATACTTAATAAAACGGAATTTACAGGGACCTTCGATTGAGATTCTGGTTTAACGAATGTCCATAGGTCATGCCTTGGGATGGCATGATCACGACTGAATGAAAAAACTGCACGCGATGAAGTGGTGATTGAACCAATCCCCGAGAAGAATAAATTACCCAAAATCATCAGTACCAGGAAGAAGGACACAATCATGGAGTTTGTCGAATTAATGAAAATATTGACTATAGGTAAAATATTATAATTATCTTCACTAAATAATTTCTCCACATCTGGTAAGATAATCATGATCGGAATCAAAAAGATTACACCTGAGAAGGCAGAAATCAATACCGAATTAGACATTGCTCTGGGTATATCCTTTTCAGGAGCATTAACCTCATCAGCTAACGCAGGTAACATACTGAAACCTTGTAGTGTGAAATTTGATTGTTGGAAACCAATGATGAATGATATGAACGCACTTGAATAACCCGATAAAGAATTATCAAAATGGAATAATGCATATTTAAGTGACCTATATTTCTCTCTATGAAAAATCAATAGCAAAATATCAATAAAGATAATTGCATAAATGATCCAAATGACACATACTTTATTAATAATTTCAATAAACCTTGCAAATTTTAAATTTATGACACCCACTATTGTAACCACTAAATAGAAAACTAGAACAGTATACCATATTAAATGTGTCTCGGATATTAAATCTGCATTTGTCATTAAAATTAGTGATATTGTCAATTGGGCACCCGCAAATGTAATGCTTGTACTCATTGTCCAGTTCCCAATTAACATTAACCAGCCTGTATACCATGATGCAGCTAATTTGAACTTTTCAGGTGCCAACATTGCACTACCGACATGAATTTCCATCGGAAACTTTGACACGATCTCACCTAAGGACAACGAACAAAACCAGATACATATCCCACTAACAATGAAACCTAATATAATTGTCAATGGTCCACCATTTTTCAAACCGATAGCCATACTTGTACACATACCCAAAACGGGACTCATCAAACCAAAACCTAACCCAATCACAGAACTTCTTGAAAGGAAAGATTTATCTAATTGTTGTTCATATTTGAAATGTTCCACTTCTTCAGCTTCGTTTTCATCAACATCTTCATGTAAAATAGTATGCAAATTTTCGAACAGCTCATCTGGATTGAATGTATGTCTTGCGATGTTGATGCTATTTCTAACGTTATTTGGTATTATATTATAGTCATGCATTGATAAAAGAATATAGTTATTATCATATATGTGATGTAGAATAAAAGTCTAAAAATCAGATCTCGTACGTTTAATGCAATCAACGTTTCTTCTATGTAGTTTACAGCAATTATATTTACAAATACGTTAACAATCTAGTGTACTTGTTGTAACTGAATATTTAGAGCTTTAAGTTATATTTACTTGACTAGCTCATAGTCTATATTTCATTCACTTCTGTTCTTATTCCTGTTTCCTTCAACTCTGCCTACTTTTTTTTTCACGTTGCTATGGTCATTATAGTGAGCACTGCCATCACATAGTATCGATAAATTTCCAAGTTAAAGGACAGGGCAAAAAGTTAAAGGGATATCTTTAAAGAAAGGGCATATAATACAGTTATATGTGGTGACATACTGAGTTGACGTGAAATAAGAATAATAGTTTTGCAAAGAACATCAAATAACCGACCCCATAACAATTGTAAATGACTCCGACTTTATTGTGCTAATATCACATAGGGTTGCTGTATGTTTGATCAGGGCTACAGAAAACAAATTACCTATAACAAATGAAAATTTATATAATGAACTTACAAAGAAAACATCAAGAACAACAAATATAGAAAGGGTGATTCTTAGAAAGGAAGCAAATTTACCCATTTGCTAAATATCCAGAGAATTATTAATTTGGATTGAATCTCCAGTATAAAGTACTATCGTTCTTTCAAAGTACATTCATTATAAATAACATTCCAGGGCAATAATCCTGACAATATCGGATAAAAAGTAAATAATTTCATTTAACGAAATGGATAACGAGGATCAATATGATGAATTTGGTAATCTAATCGGGGGTTCGGATAGTTTTTCAGATTCAGAGGTTAGCAGCGAAGCTAGTGATAATGAGCCTATTCATCAGGAAGCTGACATAAGTATTGAGGATAGATCTCCTGAGGACTCATACGAGATAGACGAGTCTGTTGTAACAACAACGGAAATGAATCAATACAAGCCTGAAACTAATGGGGAGGACGATGTTGAAGTACTAATTGAAACGGAAAATACTCAGTCATTTGACGAACCTTTAGTTAAACCTGTAGCTCACAAGACCACAGGTGAAGAATACACATTATTCCCAATCGCTAAGAAGGATATACCGACAACTTCATATGATAGAAATTATATGCTTAATTTATTGAGAATTCCCGAAAGAATAAGGAATGTCGTGGTTATTGGACCTCATCATTCAGGTAAAACCTCACTGGTAGATTTAATGGTTTGGGATTCTCATTCAAGAATACCCCATGTGAGCAATAATATTAAGCAGGGCTGGAAAGATTTACGATATATGGATAGTTTCAAACAAGAAATCGAAAGGGGTTTGAGTATTAAATTGAACGGTTTAACTTTTATGGGCACCGATCTAAATGATAAATCCATGGTCTACAATGTTATCGATGCACCGGGCCACGTCAATTTCATGGATGAATGTGCTATTGCTTTAGAGGCCAGTGACATTGCGATAATATGCTTAGATATTGTAGAAGGTGTTACAGCCATAGTTGAAAAATTGATAAACCTATGCGAAAAGAGGAATAAACGACTTATATTCGTATTGAACAAAGTTGATCGCCTAATACTTGAATTGAAAATACCTCCAATGGATGCATATTTGAAAATTAAACATATAATCATGGAGATTAATTTATTGACTAGTACGAAATATTCACCGGAATTAGATAATATCGTGTTTGCATCAACAAAACTTGGTTTTACTTTCACCATAAGGGAATTTGTCAGTTATTATTATGGCAATGCATTGCAGAATAACAAAATTGAGCAATTTATAAAGAAGTCATATGGTAATGTAACATATTCAAAAGGTAGATTTAAGGAAATTGCAGATCCTATTGTCGAAAAACCAACATTTCATGATTTTTTCATTGTTCCATTATATAAAATATTAGGTAGTACAGTTGCATTGAATGAAAATAATCTTGAAAATTTTACAATAACGTTAAAGAAACAATTCAGTATAAATATCCAAAATTCGAACAGTCTCTTAAAGATGGATCCTCATCCATTATTAAGGTATATCTGCAAACTGATCTTCCACGAGAAGCAGACCGGTTTATATCATAGCATAAATTCAATACCATCACCATATGAACAACATGATGAAGATGACAAACTTGTAGCTAGAGCATTAAAAACATTGGATTATGGTGGAGAAGAATATACACTTGTTAAAGTCATTTCTGGTACAATAAAAAAGGGCACAAAAGTTAACATATTTGATACTAATAACGGAATTGACGAAGACGTAGATGATGACGAAGTGCTCGAAACCATAGCAATAGGTAATATTGCACTAATGGGAGGCAGATACGTTCTAGATATTGAATCTGCAGGTCCAGGTCAAATTATTCTTATGCAATCGATTTCCAAATATTTTGATAAATCTGCTGTTCTTTTCAAAGGTGTCAACAGATCACAATTACCTATATTTGGTCCGATAGATTATATCAATATAGCATGTTTCAAAATCATTATTGAGCCATTAATTCCAAAAGATTTACCGAAATTATTGGATGCCTTGGGGAAAGCAACAAAATATTATCCAGGGTTGATCACTAAAATTGAAGAATCTGGTGAACATACTATTCTGGGATCCGGTGAATTGTATTTGGATTGTCTATTATACGACCTGAGAAATATCTATGCAAAGATTGAAATCAATATTTCCAATCCTGTTACAATTTTCTCTGAGGGAGTACATAAGGAGTCTTTCACTGCTATCCCAGTCGAATCATCAAATAAGAATATTTCATTGAGTATTAGCGCAAAGCCATTAGATCGTAACTTATTGGCAGATTTAAGCACCAATAGAGTAGATGAAAAATTGATAGAAAGAGATATCGCCAGAGGTAATATGCGTATGATCAGTAAAATGTTACGAAATGAATACGGATGGGATTCATTAACTGCAAGAAATGTATGGACATTCCATCACGGTAACATCCTTGTTGATGATACCTTGCCCGAGGAGACAGATAAAGAATTATTATCAAAATATCAAGAACAGATTAAACAAGGTTTCTATTGGGCATTAAATGAGGGCCCATTATGCGAGGAGAATATATACGGTGCACAATTCAATTTATTAAATTTCAAAATCAACGACATAGATAAAGCAAAAAATATCGGAAGTCAATTGATTCCAATGGTAAGGAAAGCATGTTATATTGCACTGATGACGGCCGAGCCAATTATTATGGAACCAGTATACGATATGAATATTATTATCAAAACACAATTAATTCCAATTGTACAGGAACTATTGAAAAAGAGAAGAGGTGCTAAGGTCATCAGTTCGAGAAGAATCGGTGGAACTCCATTAAGTGAAGTAGTTGCAAAAATACCTGTAATTGACTCCGTCGGTATGGAGACTGACCTAAGATTAAGTACTAATGGAGGAGCACAGTGTCAATTAATATTCTGGAACAATAATTGGAGACGTGTTCCAGGCAGTGTATTAGATGAGGATGCCATAATTCCAAAATTGAAGCCTGCTCCATACGAAAGTCTAAGTAGAGATTTTTTTATGAAGACAAGACGTCGCAAAGGTATATCAAATGATGGATTCATGTCTAATGATGGCCCTTCATTGAGTAAATATATCGATCCTGAATTATTCGAACAATTAAAACTAAACGATTTAGTATGATCACGCTATATATATATATAGTTGTACTTTTATACTTGAAAACATTATCATTATATACGTCTCATCACAATTTTCGCACTATTAAGGAAAAAAAAGAAGAAAAATTTCAGCTTTCAGTGCAGGAGCGATGAGATGAGTTTTGAAAAATTTATTTTGAAAAATTTTAATGTACATAGATATAAGTGAGTAGCACAACTGAATATACACAAACATTAAAGCAATTCCGCTATAATAGAAAGACGACTAAACACATACACACGAATTCACAATGGCTAAAGGTTTTAAATTGAAGGAGTTGTTGTCTCATCAAAAGGAGCAAAAGAAGGCCGATCAAGAAGAAGCTCTTAAACTCTCTAAACAACAAGAACAACAAAAAAATACCGAAATTAAAGTTATTTCTCCCAAGGATGTAGAAGAAGCTGATATCAAGGAGGCAGAAGCTAAGGCAGCTGCAGAAGCTGCTATTAATTCTGAGAAGAATGAAGGTGAAGAATATAAGAGTGAAGCTCTTTCTAAGAAAGATCAAAGAAAGGCCAAGAAATTAGCTAAGAAGGAAGAAGAATCACGTTTAGAATTAGAGAGATTAGCAGAAAGTGAATATGAATCTGAAATTGAAGAAAACAATGAAAAAGACAGTGAATCCGAGAAAGAAGAAGAAAAAGAGGAAGAAGATGTGCCATTATCTGATGTTGAATTTGATTCTGATGCTGATATTGTTCCTCATCAAAAATTAACCATCAATAATACAAAGGCATTAAACCAAGCATTAGAGAATGTTAAATTACCATGGAAAAAGCATTCAATCCAAGAACATCAAAGTATTACTTCCGATGAAAATACAGATGCTAAGATTAAAGATATCTATGATGATACTGAAAGAGAATTAGCATTTTATAAACAATCTTTAGATGCTGTAACACAAGCTCGTGATGAATTGAAGAGATTAAAAGTTCCATTCTTAAGACCATTAGATTATTTTGCGGAAATGGTTAAAAATGATGAACATATGGATAAGATTAAGAGTGAATTAGTCAGAGATGCTAGTGAGAAGAAGGCTCGTGAGGATGCAAGAAGACAAAGAGATTTAAAGAAGTATGGTAAACAAGTACAAGTTGCTACATTACAAAAACGTCAACTGGAAAAGAAGGATACTTTAGATAAGATTAAGAACTTAAAGAAGAAGAGAAAGTCTAACGAAATTACAGGTGATGATTTTGATGTTGCAGTTGAAGAAGAAACTGAAAGTCGTGCCGAGAAATATGGTAGACCAAATTCCAAGAGATCTGCCAAGAATGCTAAATATGGTCAAGGTGGTTTAAAGAGATTTAAGAGAAAGAACGATGCAGAATCCTCCGCTGACATATCAGGATTCTCCCAAAGAAAAATGAAGGGTAAGCCTGCTAGACCAGGGAAGAGCAGACGTAGCAGAAGACATTAGATCGGGGAAACTAGATATAACAAATTCATATTTTCGCATAAATATCTACCCTTTCTTTTTGCCATTTTTATTAACCTTTGAATATGCCATCATACTCTCTCACATATACATATATATTATTAAAGTATGTAAATTTCGACATTTCCCAATTGGGAATTATGTAACATAGCCTAACAACAAAGAAGATCGATCAATGAATGCCTTTATATATATCGAGGTCATAGATCGCTTTCTCCGATGTGAATTATTCGTTTAAATAGACATCGAGAGTATGTATTAAATGGGAACGACAATTTGTACAGGAAGTTTACTTTAATTACGGGAAATTCGGTAATAAAGAAATAATGGTACGCCGTTTGTACGGCAGATTCTTTGTTTTCTTTATCGTTAAGATTGAGGATGCGACCATTACTGTCACGTATATTCGCTTCCTTCCTTTCTTCTATGCACCGAGGGAAATTCCATTTGCAATTTTTGATACCAATGCTTCGAGTGAACGAACACTCTTTGGCAGAGGCAAGGAACTGGTATATAAAGGGAACACGATTGGGAATGTCGTGGAATTGGTTGCATTAAATTTGGAAGGCAATAGAAGAAAGAAGTATCAATTGCCTAAATTACATAGCATTTACTCGATACAGAATGGTCACTCCAAGAGACAAATTTTTAGAAGTTTTCCCATCCTTAGTTGATGAATTAAAATCTATCCTAGTCAATTATGGTATGCCGCCAGAGGCTATTCAATGGTATGAACGTTCCTTGCAACACAATACACCAGGTGGTAAGTTGAACAGAGGTCTTTCTGTTGTCGATACTTACACCATCCTTAAGGGACATTCTTCAGTCGATGAATTATCTGCGGAAGAATATAAGAAATTAGCAATCCTTGGTTGGTGTATTGAATTGTTACAAGCATACTTCTTAGTTGCTGATGATATCATGGATCAAAGTATCACTAGAAGAGGTCAACCATGCTGGTATAAAGTTCCAGGTGTTGGTGACATCGCAATTAATGATGCCTTTATGTTGGAAGCCGCTATTTATTCCTTGTTGAAGAAACATTTCAAACAAGATAGTTATTATGTTGACTTGATTGAATTGTTCCATGAAGTTACTTTACAAACCGAATTAGGTCAATTATTAGATTTAATTACCGCTCCTGAAGATTCTGTTGATTTGAATAAATTCTCTCTAGATAAACATTCTTTCATTGTTATTTTCAAGACAGCTTATTATTCTTTCTACTTACCTGTTGCATTAGCTATGTACGTTGTAGGTATTCATGATGAAAAGGATTTGAAGCAAGCACAAGATGTATTGATCCCATTAGGTGAATATTTCCAAATCCAAGATGATTATTTGGATAACTTCGGTACCCCTGAACAAATCGGTAAGATCGGTACTGACATTCAAGATAACAAATGTTCTTGGTTGATCAATAAAGCTCTACAAATTGTTACTCCTGAACAAAGAAAGGTTCTTGATGAAAATTACGGTAAGAAGGACGCCAAATGTGAAGCGGTCGTTAAGCAATTATACGATGATATCAATTTAGAAAAATACTATAAGGAATACGAAGAAAAAACCGCCAAGGATATTCAATCCAAGATTGACCTAATTGATGAGAGTCGTGGTTTCAAGAAGGATGTCCTAACTGCTTTCTTTAAGAAGGTTTACAAGAGAAGTAAATAGAGGTGAGAGTTTCTTCCCGTTTTATTTATATATATATATATGTATATATTCTATATACTTCCAATTCATAAGAAATATCAAAATGAAAATAAATGAAAAGTAATTGATATTGGTATACTCGTCGACTAACTGTGTACACACCGTTTAAAATGACACAATTTTATTCCTTCTACAGACCGCCCGCGGAGTTAAGCGGACTTTACCAAACCGAGTGACGAATTCGAAAGGTGATAGCGCCACACGGACGTCATTTTGAACGACCAACTGAAATAACAGTGTGGCTGCAGTACGAAACACATAGAAGCAAAAATATATGGGAAGGTCTCTGGAGAGGGAAATAGATAAGGCAATAATAATGGTTTTTTTTTTATTTGCGATAAACACGAGGAGTAGTTCTTGAACTTTAAGGTCTAAACTATCTTGACAGTTTTTATAAAATTATCGACGACTACATGGTATTTTGTTCAATGACAGTATATATTGAAAAGCTACCTAGAAGGAGGTAATAACGTCACAGACTAACTACTACAAAAAAATATAAATACAGATTGTGCATTATATACTTGAAACCGAAACTATCAAGTAATACCAACAAACAAAAATAACTGAGTTATTTAAATATAGTTTATTCAAAACTCACAATAATTCTCAAAAAGTTATAAATAAGGAAAAGGCATAAAAGCACATTTTTCACATACTACGGACATTTCTTTTCAATAATGGATCCACTCTCTCGAGTTTACAAACAACGTAATAAGAATAATAAATCGACAAGGTCATCGAGATCACCTGACAGTCGGCGCTCTAGAAGTTCATCTATATCTGGAAAACAAATAAATATTGATTTAGTAGATCAAGAGACTAATTTTGTTCCTTACTCTCTAACAGGGTTAAAAAATAATTATACGTTAACTGCATTCAATGAACCTAGGTCATCAAATGTTACAGAACTAGACGTATCAAATCCCCTAAATGAAAACAGTTCACAAATCTATGTACCAAGCAATAATGAGGAGGAGGAGGAAGATGATGGAGAAGACGGAACTTCGTCCTTCTCCTACTCAGAGTTACCTATAACCCAGCCTGAATCACAAGAATATACTTCTGGTAAATATATTCTAGGCGAGGAATCAGAGGGGTTCGATGATAGTTTGGATTTTCCTAAAGATATACCGCTAAGAAAATCATCGACGTATGATCTATTGTCACTACCTCCAGACACTAAAAGTTTTGAACGTAGAAACAATATTGATGTTGAAGGTGAATACATACCTGGTTTAAATTATAATGATATTATGGATAAATGGCAAGAAGAACGAACTGGCGACAGAAAACATCAAGGGAATAAATTTACTGGTAGCAATTCAAATTCATACAAGAAGAATTCTTCCTCATATAGTAATTTATTCAAGAAGCTTTACAAGCAGAACAAGAACAACAATAATAATAATAACTCTCTTGCTTTAACAAAGTTTTCTACGTGGGAAAGTGCAGATGAGGATAATGAAATTAATTCAGATACCAATAATGATGCCTATGGATTCGATTCCGCAGCAGAAAAGAGTACGGGTATTACAATACCCGTAGGTTCAAATGTAAGCCTATACAAATCAAACCATACAAAAGTTGAACCAATTCCATTACCAAATTTAAGGACTTTAATGACACCTCCTTCTGAGTTAGAAATGAAGAGAAGAATATCATACCCATTAATTTTTAACAATGATAACAATAATAGAACATCTACCAATAACCAGATGAATTCTGCTGATAATTCCCAATTCTTGATTAATAAACCGCCTTATTCATCTCTAAAATTGCGTACGCTTCCTAGTTCATCTGCACTAACAAATCAACTTTCATCATTAAGAAGAAGAGGCTCCCTCCAAATACCACCGCACAGAGTTAACAATGATCAGGTGTCAGTTTCATCATCTTTAACAACTATCCCAAAATCGTTAGAAAGTATACCATCTCTAAATAGAGAAAAAATCTTAGAGATTATTGATATGCTACCTGATGATTTTATTGCGCAACCTTATTCGCAGAGAAAGAAAATGATACTGAAACTATTACCTGCAGAGGAAGCCGACAATTATAAAATTATAATGTCACTAATTAAAAAATATATGTTATCTTCATCTAAAAGTAATATCTCGCTGGCTAATAATAGTGTACCGAACAATAGTTATATCGATGATAATAAAGGTAATATGATGCGTACCAACGATTCACTAAATGAATGCGGAAGTATTAATAACAACACTGGTATATTAAATAATGATGCTGGCTTTCAACCACCACATCATCACGCAAGACATAATTCGATTGCGTCACAGTATTTAAGTACATTTTCTCCAAGTTTCGTATCACCGACAAATAATAAAACAAGTACAACTGGTTCGGATGTATCTTCCAATTTAGATAACCTTGCCAGTACTACAACGGTGCCAGTGAAATCTGAGGAGAAAGGCGGACAAATATTCAATCATACCATGGGTAAAATTATTGGGTTTGGTGCTTGGGGTACCATTCGTGAATGTTTCGATAACGTTTCTGGGGATTGTCATGCAATTAAAATAGTTCGATTTAAAAATAACAAAAAGATGAAGGAGCAAGTATCTAGAGAAATTTCTAATTGGAAGAAACTCAAACATCCATTCATTTTACCACTACTGGAATCCAGAGTCGAGAATAATGGTATAATGTATTCGTTGACCGAAAAAATTGACAATGGTACATTATATGATTTAGTGATATCATGGGATTCAATAGCTAATACAAAGATACCCTATACTAGACGTTGTAGGTACACAGTTGATCTGGCTTATGAAGTCATCGAAGCAATCGCATATATGCATTCATTAAATATAGTACATGGTGATATTAAATTAGAAAATTGTCTCTTACAAGAATCTCATAAGGAGAAACCTAAATGGAAACTTTATGTTTGTGATTTTGGAATGAGTCATGATATCGTTAATGATAACCCTAACGTCCCTAATGCTCCATCAAATATAGGATCCTTGCCTTACGCATCACCAGAATTACTAACAGAGAACCAGATAAGTTATAAATCGGATGTATGGGCGTTTGGTGTAATGCTATATACTATGCTATTGGGTAAATTACCGTTTAAGCATGGTAGTGAAGCTAAATTGAAAGAATTGATTAGATCAGGTCATTTTGATATAGAAGCATTGCATTTCTTGGATCGATATAGCCATTATTTGCCTTTGAAAGATATAATTTGCGGCTGTCTGCAAGTTGATATTACGAAAAGATGGAGCGTATCACAAATCGAGCATGTTCTAAGTAAATTATAATTCATACTGCATTTTAAATTTGACATCACATCACATACTGCATAAATACATACATATACATATATATTCAACAGCCTAACATTTGCATATTACTCAACTGACTGAGCAGTTTTTAAAAATGGCCATTGGTATGACACTTGCTTATATTCACTGGATAGCTAGTCGAGATTAGTTTCAGTTAGGGTCGTCCAGCTTTATCATAATAAAATCCGAAACAGTAGAAAAAAAATGAACTCGACGGGAACGAAAACAGAGAAAGAGAGAGAGGGATAGTATGAAAATATAAAATAAGCAATATATATTTCGTTGGTGCATGTAACAACAACGGTAAAAGAGGCAGTTGTTATACATAAGATAGCTATATAAAAAAGAAGATATAGATACCTATATATAGCTGTATCACACGACAATATTTTACAGGATGATTTATTTAAAGACCATGCTAAAAGTGATAGATAACTCCGGTGCACAAATGGCGGAATGTATCAAAATATTACGAAAGGGATCCCCTAAATCAGCAGGTGCAATCGGTGATAGAATCGTCTGTGTTATTCAAAAGTCTAAACCATTAAGTCAAACTATCACTGGTACCGTAAACACCAATAGAGTAAAGAAAGGTGATATATGTCATGCTATTATTGTTCGTACAAAACAGACTAATAATTATCGTTCTAATGGGTTCAATGTAAATTTCAGCGATAATGCCTGTGTGTTAATAAATAAAAACACAGGTGAACCATTAGGAACTAGAATTATGGTTAACGATGGGGTAGTAAGCAGAGAACTTATGGATAAAGGCTATAACAAGATATGTTCGTTGGCCAGTAAAGTTGTATGATTATGGTCACAATAATAAGATAGGAATTCACCAGAATGTATATGAATATTGGTATTTCTTTTCTCAAGTAAAATTCTTATATAAATCAGCATGTATATAATTTAAACAGATTTTATTTATTCTAGAAGTAAATCACTCGAATATTTCTACTGTTAATATATGCATTGGATAAAGAATAATTGCTATAAGATGACAACCACACGATATTGTATTATATTATTTACAGAGAATGCTGTCATATTCAGTTTTAATCTATAGAAGTGCTATATACATATGTATGTACCTGATTAAGCTGAATTGAGTTTTTTCTAGAATATATGATCAAAGGTCTAACGAGAAGTAAAACGAATGAATAAAGCATATACGTTCATAATACCTTCTGGGTTATATCTCTAAACCTGGATAAGTTCATCTTCTGGAATAGGCTTATGTTCGACCTTACTTAAAAATTCATCCATAATGTTATCGTACATTTTATTTTTCATATCTATGGTATCTATCGTCTTACCAGTGTTATCTATTATTTCCATTGTACATGGTACATTTACGGTCTTCTTCTCATTATTAATTCTTACAACATCGATCTTAAAATTGGGGTTGTAGAATTGTAGAGTAGGTAGATATTTTCTCCATAGCATACGTGGACCCATATGACCGCTATGATTTTGGGCCTGGAAGGTTAACCTCATACCTTGGTATTTACCAGGATTAATTAAAACTTGAGGTTTCTTTGTGGTAAATGATATGGCATTTAGGAAATTCTTTTGTCTTGCAACTTTAGACATTTCTATATTACTTTCTTCGTATATGTTTGCGTACCTGTAGTCTATTCCAGACCGTTTCCTTAACTTAAATGGTTGAAATAGTAAATATCGAAGTATTTGTTGTTCTACGAATCTATCTTGTAAGTAACTGCATGTTAGTAAACTACTCTTTCTCAATATAGGCTGTTGTTACTTCAGATATTGAGGGAGTTCTCAACATTTGTTTGTTCGCGCAAGTTACTTCAAATTTCGTCGAGTTCGCTCCACTTTGCACACAAAAATATGCAAAAATTACAGAGCACTAAACTCTCCGATAGTAACACTGTGACAAATATGAAAAAGCATCTCTTGCAACATATTTTTTAGCATTAATGTATTATATCTCTATAAAGTTTCTATACGTGCAGGCGTGTAAATACTGTCAATATATATTTATATATTAGCTGAGGGATACGATTGGTATATGGGTCGTGAGTGAGGAAATGAATGATAGCAGTCAACGATGGGTATCGATATGATACCATATGTCCTAGTTGGGAATGAATAGTAAAAAATGATATAAAAAATGACAGAAAGGGTATGATTACAGTTATGGATCAGTCTTCAAAATTGTTAATTTGTTGCGAATAAATGCGTTACTTTTTTTGTTTTTGTTTTGCTTTTGTATTCCTCAATGGAAATGTCCTTAAAATTCTTTAAATAAGAAACCATATGGATCCTCACCTTGAATACCATAATCAATTTCTTCTTCTGGGTATCTTTCGAATTGTGAAGTATCACCTTGTCCTTGATGAATTGGTGGTTCATACGATGTCTCTATATATCTTGCTAGTACTTTGTCCCAAATGACTTCACTGAACCAAGGATGTTTTTTAACATCTTCACTACCATCTTGTAAGTTCCCTAACCTCTTAGTTAAATCTCTGTTAATCAATTTTGTCAAAATATCCTTAGCATCCTCATGGAAAAACGATGGAAACTTCAATGGTGCATTCAGAATCTTTTCATAAGTCTTCAAAGTATTTGAATCATAAAACGGTGTATGACCAGCTAACATTTCATATATTAATATACCAAAACTCCACCAATCAACAGATTTATTATATGGTTTTGTACTTACTACTTCAGGTGCAATATAATCCGGAGTACCACACAAGGTATAAGTTACATCGGGGACAAATTTGGCGAAACCAAAATCTGTTAATTTAACATGACCATTTTTATCCAGCAATATATTTTCAGGTTTTAAATCTCTATAAATAATATTCAAAGAATGTAAATATTCTAATGCTAGACAAATTTCGGCAGCATAAAATTTTGCTACAGGATTTGGAAATCTCTTTGATTTTCTTAATAATGTAAATATTTCACCACCTTCAATATAGTCCATGACCATGAATATTTGTTTTGAATCCTGAAAGGTACCCCACATTCTAATAATGAATGGGTGTGATACCACAGATAACATTCTACGTTCATCATTGGTGTGTTCCACTTGTTTCAATTTAACAATTGTTTGTTTCTTTAATACTTTTAATGCGTAAAATCTACCGTTATGATTAGAACGTATCAGATGTACACGACCAAATGATCCTGTACCTAATGTTCTTAATATTTGGAAATCTGTTAAATTATATTTACCTGACGTCTTCTTACCGAGGATTAAAAATTTTGTACTTACCGCTGGTGGAGGTTTATCAGTATGTGTTTGTGTTTCTTTCGTCGTTACAGTTTGTTCATTATGTTGTATTTGTGATTGTTCCAGTTCTTGCTTCTGAACTTCTTGCTGTTCAGTATCTGGATCGATTTCCATCTCATCGGATACTTGTTGATTATTGTCATTCATATTTGATTGTTCTTGTTGATGTTTTTTAGGTATTTCAGTCTTTTGTATAGCAGGGAGGTTCAATTTTCTGACCTCGTTATTCCTCTGTGGGTCAACGTACATAGTATGCCTCTACAGGTTCTTTTAAAAATATAAACAAATAAAAATCGGGAGATCTAATACCTATATTTTTAACTATTTTAATTCCTGGCTTTGATTCTATTTCTTTTGATAAGTAGTGTGCAAATGTCTCGAATATAATATTCTCTTTAAGATTTGTTTGTGAGATATGATTAGTTTTTTTTCCTATTTAAAGTCTTGCCAATTTCCTACACGACGAAAATGCTTGTACTTAACGAGGCTCAATGAAAAAAAATATAACTGTATCAGAATTCTAGGGAATGCAGCGGTTATATATCACTCTGTAATAACTTTTAATGATTATATCACTTCTTTGTATCGGGTATTTTATTATCTTTTAACAATATCTTGTCTGTTGTCCTTGGTTTCTTGCCTGTTTCTATATATTTTCACTGAAAATTTTTTTCCACTATAGCTACGAAAAATGGGGAAAAATATGTGCCAAAGAAAAAAATGATAACAATAATAATAATAATAAAAATAAATTCGACTGAACAAACGAAAAAAATGTGTAAATGTTATTGAAATTTGAAGTGACAGATCTGGATTTATCCTGCCTAATGCTTTGATAATCGCTGGTTTCTTCAATTAAGAGGTTTAATTATGTAATTACGTCTCAGTATTCAATTACTTTGGGTCCGTTATGAAAAGAAAGTTATCGCTCTTGCTAAGTCGAACAATATGTATTTAATTGTTAAAGTTAAAAACTTTGAGCTAATGTGTGTGTAGTTAATTAGATTGCTTACGCGAAAAGATCATACGAGCAGAAACAGTTGCAAGAATTGAATAAAAATAAGGTCTTCTTTTCAAAGATGAAAATCAAAGTAAGAAAAAAAAGAAACTGCATTTTGAAACTTTCCTCACTTTATTGAACAGTTGAAACTGGAAGAAGAAAAGATAAAATTATCAATATTATTTGCTTATCAAACTTATTACTTAAACAGAAATCTCGACATTTAAAAACTAGCGAGAAATTTTGTTAAAGACATTTCATATCTTAATTTTTCATTATAGTTAACAAAAAAGGAAAGACGTTA
This sequence comes from Maudiozyma turicensis, assembly GCA_003708545.1. Lineage (NCBI taxonomy): Eukaryota > Fungi > Ascomycota > Saccharomycetes > Saccharomycetales > Saccharomycetaceae > Maudiozyma > Maudiozyma turicensis. The sequence goes on from PPOO01000859.1 coordinate 31,041, forward strand.
AGGTAATGTAAATTACAACGCACAAAGTTGAAGTGTTGGCTGGAAAATATAGTATGGGGAAATTGGAACAGAATAAATACGTGGAGTCCGTTCAGTAGCTACATACATAAAATCTTAAACATCGACTGTCCCTCCATCTATTTGGCACGGTACGTGAATCGAATAAAACCTTGACAACAAAAGAAAAGAGAACATCTAAAATATTTTTGGTCAAATAAACTGCTGGAAGATAGTAGACAATATATACTTACAGTTTTCTCAACAGATTGCGGAACAATAGATTGACACCTCTATATATTGAACGTACAGAAAGAAATAAGAGACCTTGCGCACAAGAAAAATCAAATCAGAAGCATAATCTTCTGCGTATTTAGTCTAGCTCTTCTAATAAAGGTTCAATTATTATGCTATGAGTTCCCATACTGAAATATTAAAATATACAATGAAATATACACATTATCCGGTCTGAAATTCATCTAGCAACGTAGATATGCCAGAATAATATCTTAATTATTGACATTTATACGTACACACCGAATTACATAACTGAAACAGATATTAACAGCATCTCTGAACAACTACATAGCCCTAATCAATGGATCTAACAGGTACCAATTAGTCTGGTCTCGATCAACCTTATTATTGTTGTTGAACCACTTGGATTATCTTATGAACCAATCTATTATTCGATTGTTCCATTTACTTGTAAAAGAATTATCTTTCAATAGGATATAACTTTTAACGACATAAATCCATCTATTGTCATCGAATATTCAACAATCTCGATGGCCAGTGAAATGTCTGCACAATCCCGGTGACAAAAAATATCCATTTTAAACGTTGTGCGACTTTTCTCTGTGATTGCTATCGACTTCTGTTGCCTGCACGGATCCCCTCCATATGGATTCTTCGTCTTTCTACGGCACTGTCTGTGAACTAACGGAACTGGAGAACGGGTCATAAAATTGGAATACTTAGTAAAGCGACGCGGAGACGGAATAAGCGGATGATTTCATAATTGACAAAAGGAAGAGTAAGTAACTTTAAAGCTCAAAATGTTAAGAATAAGCTGCTACAAAATCGAAATTTACAAAGTATCTCGTTCGATGTTAATATAATAATGTGTGAATAATATCTTGAATATTGAAATATATATATGGGTGTGTCGGTAAATGTGCGTTATTTATGGTATACCTGTCGTGGATGAATCCAGTTGAGAATCCTCATCTTCTGCCTCTTTCATAATAGGATCGTTAATGTATATTACTCTCAAAAAGAAAGTTAGTACAAATGCGACTATACAAACCAAAAAAGGTAGGAATAAGAATGTTTCTGGCCTCTTCGATACAGTAGAACCATAAATTTTCAACATAATCGCCGGTGAAAATAGCATACCCATCGAATGTAACAGTGCGACACCGCCAAATACTTGACCTGTATTTGTACCATAATATTTTACGATTGTAGATTGTAAAGTAGGAGTCATAATTGCACTGACGGATTTAATAATTACGTAACATATTATACCCTTTGAGGTAGTAGAATATGCTAATAATACTCCGGTACCCAAAAACAAGAATACACAACCAATTTGAAGAGTTGTAATGTCTACTCTATCGACAGAGTGGTTTACCTTACTATATTTGGAGTTTAACCATCTTGATAATAACCATGAAACAGCGCATAGTACAACAGCGTTACATAAACCAGAAAATGAAATGAAATAACCAATTTCAACAGATTTCCACCTGTACTCATATGTTGTAAATAAAATTAAAGCTGGCATTAAAGCCATTGTACTGAAAATAACTAATGAATCCAGGGATATAAGTAGCAGTACATTGTATCTTGGGACTAATGATCCGGAAATGGTTGGAGAAAGCCATAACTCTTTTAACGGTGAAAAGATTTCCAGTATTTGCTCAATTCGATAACGAACGTATTGGTACGATCTTGATGTAAATGTATGTGATCCACTTAATCTTATTGAGTGTGTGCTTACCATGGACTCTAATCTTTTTCTGTGAGTATTTCTAGACATTTGCATTGCATCTGGATGTCTAGATTCTTTAATCATGAATATACAAAGCAATGTAAATAAAGATATCGATATTAGTGAACAGTATATCGATACCATATCGTTACCGTTATTTAGTTTAATTAAAAATGAACTAATCAAAGGTGATAATCCTACCACGGCATGCATTATACTTGTCACTGTACTCATACTCGCTGTTCTATCCTCAGGTTCAATAATATCGGTGATATAACTATTGATATTCGCTGCCAATGCAAATGTCCCGCCGCCTAATGAGGAAATGCATCCTGCAAAAACGATTAAATATATATGGGTATCAACATATGACGATACCGCAAACGCACTCACAGCATTACTGACTAAGTTCACTACCCCCATGTAAACAAAGATCTTGGATCTACCAAATCTATCGGATAAAGGCCCAATTTTCCCAGCTGCTATCAAACCGATAAAACTACTTATCATCATTTTCACAGATGTTATATTTGATAATGTGGTTTGAACTTGATTCTTATCGCATGTATCAGATCCTGTGTCCTTTTTCAACCCCTCACAAACTTTATTTAATGTCAATGAGATCATTGGGGTGACAAAAATCATCTCTGAGAAACAATACAGTACAACAATGGCACAAGCAACTAATAAACTAGGTCTTTGCCAAATTTTTAGATGTGCATGATATTGTCTCACCTCATCTCTAAACCGCTTAGAAAGATGAGCTCCTGAAAGCGTGGAGAAATTTATATTTGTGTCCGGTGAACTGGGTGACTCTAGATCAGGTATATCACTCGAAGTTAATATACGCTCAGCCTCTGAGTCGACCATTTCCAAGGTGTTTATTTCTGCCATGTTGTGAACGTAAAAATATCAGAGAAGAAATATGTTTTAGTTTTCTTTAAAATAAGTAGCTAATTTTAGAGTCAATTTAAATAGTGAACTGAAAAGTTTAATATAGGTTTTTATGATAGTGTCTAGATGTTGCAGTCTTGTAAGATACGTATGATACCTACATACTCGGTCATTGTTCTGTTATCAAAAGTTATTTACATATTTATATAACAGATTCTAACTCATTATTTGCTTCCTAACTTAGATAAGAGAAGTCATTATTAAGATGACTGCTCTTTGGCTTCAGCCACTACGAACTGTGCTTGACTTTACTGAGAACTTCGCCGCTTTTTTTTTTCCCTTTTGCCTTCCCTTGTTCAGTTGCTCCGTTTAACAAATTTTCCCTGAAGGTTTGCTCGTAGTAACGAAGGGGACACACACATGCTGCACATTTCTGGGCTTATTATAATATATCGTTTAAATTTAGTAAATAGCAAGATATCAGTTATTACATCTAGGGTTATGTTCTATAGAACTATTGTTAACTACACCCTTTATTTAGCTGTTATCTTAATTTGGAAACTTATGTCAATTATATGCTTTTTGTCTGTATATGTCGTTATGTAAAATACCTAAGAAAAATGTGTCAACACGACATCTATTGTTTCTTCTTTTCTTGATCTACTTCTTGTTCTACGATAACATTCTTCAATAGAATATGGCCGACCATTTCTATTGTTAACATAAATAAAGATGACAGAATCGCTAAACAATAGTTTGAGATAGTGACACCAATATCTAACCACGAACCCTCAGTTCTTAACAAATAGAAGAAATTCAATGACAAGATATCACTTGTAGATATAATTAATGTAGAAATTGTGTAATCTTTGATGCTTAATTTCAAATTCAACACACCTAACCCAGTAGATAATATAATATATGGAATGATCAACTTTAACATTAATAACGCACCCATTGGGAATGGATCAAAAATTGGTAGTAATCTATAAACAGAATCTAACGAAAATGATGAAATTGATGCAACATTACCAGTACCAAAGAATGCAATTTGTAATAGGAAGAACCCAATTAATGAGATTCTGATTAATTGAGCATAATTCTCCTGTTCCTTTGATTTCGATTTTTTAATTTGTGTTTCAATTTCGATCCATTGTACAACATAACCGGTAAATAAGAAATAGAAAATAGATTCAAATGATATTGTTAGGATAATGAATGTTGGAGCAAATGTCAAGAAAATGATTAATAACCTAACTTTATAATGGTTACTTGGTTTCAAGTAATGTAAAAATGGAACAATAAACAGTGACAATACCATTAAACTCCATCCGGCAATTTGAGCATCGCGTGGTAAACCAGTTCTATTTTGTAAGGATTCCACGGACTTATTTGTTGTTAATAAAATTAGAATGACTAAGACGACTTGTGTAATCAATAAGGAGAGGGAGTAGTAACTTACCAATTTACCCTTGACAATTCTACCAATTGAATGCAATGAACCTAGAATAATAAAAATACCACCTACATTAATTTTAGTCAAACTTTCGATCTTAACTGCATCATATAGTGTAAATGTTGAAATATAACAACTTGTAATTATCCATGCGGCATTACTTAAGACACTCTTGTTACCACAGATCAATGGATAAAATGATAAAATAATGAAAATGAAAGTGAAGATCCAACGATGGAAAAAACCATAAACAATACTTTCGTAAATGGCAACAATACAAATACCGATGAAGATTCTCTCAGCAACCGAGATAGATTTGAAGAAACTTTTAATACCTTGAATGAATGCGTCTTTGTCGGTAAAGATTTGACTCCACATGAATAATGGAAACAACAAATACATGTAAAAATTAAATGGAGAACGTTGATAGTACAGAACATAATTTAAAACCAATCCGATACTACCAAATACAGAAACATTTAATAAAGATGGCTTGTTATTTTTATCTTCCTTCGCTAAGATGAAAACCTTTAAGAAAATAGTGAATGAATAAATAATCCAACCGATAAAACCAAATGTAACAATAGTTCTAATTAACCTCCAATTGTAGGTAGTTAGATATTGTAAACCTTCCAAAGTAACAGTCATTAATTCTTCTGTTAACTTAAGTACTTGTGGTTCTAAAGATGTATCACCCTTTGCAATTTTGTCGATCATGGCATGGATTTCATTCAAATACGATTCATGAGATCTTTCTTCAAATTTAAAATATTCTTTGTAAACAAATTGAGATTCAATAACTTCTTGTTCTTTCACCAGATATTGTTCAAGAATACTTCTAGCATTGTTGTATAAAGCCTGGAATTTTTCACCATCATTTGTATTGATATATGCTAATGGTAATTCCCCAACAGAGTTCGCTGGATAGTTTGTCCCTATTAAATATGACATCAGGGAAGTAATATCAGCCTGTTTCACATCATTTCTTTGAATATCTGCTAAATTCCATGACTCGGTATAATTGTCGGCGACAGGCTTGCTATTCTTAACTGGTTTGTTTACACCTGCACCCCAAGCCACTAGAGGAGTTCTGGTGTTATTTGGATGACCATCACCATGAGACCCAAAGGCACTCATACCATGATCCGCAGTAAAGATAAAAGCTGTATCATCATCACCGAAGAATTTCGCAACTTTGTCAACTAATATTTCCACTTGTTCATCGATATATTTAACATTATCGTAATACTCAGCGGAGTAAGGTCTATATGAATGACCCGCGGTATCGCAACCCAACAGATGTAAGAAAAATACATTCCCATCTTGTCTAATTTGGAAATCTAGTTCGGTATCCTTAGTAGAATTATCAAACAATTGGTATAGATGTCTAAACACATACGCATCTAGTTCGATTGATGATTGTGTGAAATCTTCATACTCATGTCCATACATCCAAGCATCGACTTTTTCAGGATCCGTAGCACCTTCTTTAAACATTGGTAGGATATCTGGAGAACCGAATGAATACGTATGTGTAGATTGATTGAAAAAACTATCAAAATCCACTGGATTCTCCTTCCAGCCTTTCGTTACGGCACTGACATCCTCATAAAAACCCGCAATCATTGCAACATGGCCCGGTCTGGATTCGGTAGGCATTCTTGTATGAGATACACCATATGTACCTTTCTCCCTAACGATAGATCTAATAAATGGAGCTAAATAACCTGATTCGTGGCTCACTGGATGAGTAATGTTATCAAAAGTGGTGTCTGCACGTAAACCATCACCTACAATTAAAAATAATCTTTTCGCTGGTGGTGTCTCTGTACTTCTATAAAGAGACATACCATGAACCAGTGGAGAAACGAAATAGATATCAAAGATGGACCATAAGTAAAACAAATGGAATAAAATCCCAACTGTTAATAGTGTTGTTCTTGGTCTATTCCATGCGACCATATCGATTTCTATATACTTGAATTTTTTGAATTGTATGTTAAAGAGAAAAATTAATGTAAGATATGTATATACTTAAAACATAGATACACATATATATGTTGCAATTGTTCCATATTTTTTTAATTGATCATCTTTAAAAGATGAATTTTTCACTGTTACGTAAACGCCTTCGTTCGATGCACGAGAAAAGAGCAATGAGACAGTCCAGTTTTCGTGTCATCTTTTAAGAAAAAAGAAAAATATATACAAGGCTAGTGTGGATATCTTGTGCAGATCAAATTAGGTCAGTAAAAGAAAAGCAGTATATATATATATTCCCAAAAGATCTTTGATAAGTTGAGAGGATATACGATCTCAAATACAGGTTGTTTATAATGAGACGATATGATATGAAAAAAGTTGTTGTTTTTGACATTATTAAATTATTATTTTATTGTAAAAAAGTGCAAGCTATATAAATATTTTTTATAAAAGATAAAGAACAAATTATTATATGCTAAAAATAGTGCTTTGGGGGGATCAAATGTAAATTGACAAATGATAAGAGCTAAAATAAAAAGATAGTGATATTTTTTTAAAAATCACTAAAACGAAATGTTTGAAGAAGGATTAAATGCAAAGGAATGAATGATTGAGTTTTCGTAAAACTTTCAAAAAAAGTTATTGAATCTATTAGTCTATGAGTGTAATATTGTTAGATCTCTTTTAAAACGATTTAACAAGAAACTAAGTCAATAGCTTGTAAGTAAACTGGATGACATTGGGCGGCAATGGATTCATCGTACAAGTTGTAGAAATCACCAGATAGACATTGGTAGAAAACATCTTGGTCACCTAAAGCTAAGTTACCATCTGGGGTAATAGACCAACCAGCGGCGTATAGAGCACCAGCTTGTGGTGGTGGACCATCGAATTGGAATTGTCTGTTAGCAACAATAGAACCAACTCTACCCTTACCATCAGTTAAGATACCATCCTTAATAGACATTTCTAGAGTACCGTCAACCTTACAGGAGACACTAGTAACTGGGTTAGAAGCATCCTTGTTTTGAACTTGACCATCATTTTGTTGAGTAGCACCTTCAGTGGCCTTAGCAGCTTGAGCTTGACCATCGGTTATTTGAGAGACAGCAGCGGCAGTCTTAGTAGCGGCTTGGATTTGACCATCGTTAATTTGAGAAACGGCAGCAGCAGTCTTAGTAGCGGCTTGGATTTGACCATCACCAATTTGAGAGACAGCAGCCTTGGTAGCAGCTTGGATTTGACCATCACCAATTTGAGAGACAGCAGCCTTGGTAGCAGCTTGGATTTGACCATCACCAATTTGAGAGACAGCAGCGGCAGTCTTAGTAGCGGCTTGGATTTGACCATCGTTGATTTGAGAAACGGCAGCAGCAGTCTTAGTAGCAGCTTGGATTTGACCATCACCGATTTGAGAGACAGCAGCCTTAGTAGTCTTGGTAGCAGCTTGAATTTGACCGTCACCGATTTGAGAAACGGCATCTCTCTTAGCCTTGGAAGAAGCAGCAGCAGAAGCAACTGGTTCAACAGCAATACCAAAAGTGGAAGCGTAGTTAGTTAAACCACCTTTGTAAGTAGCAGATGGAGTTAAAGTGGACCATGGTTCAGATGGAACGTAAGCAGCTAAAGCAGATGTGGCTAAAGCAGCAGTAGCTAGTGTCTTCTTGTATTGCATTATATGTGTGTGTGTGAGTATGTGTTTGTTTTTATATGATAGTAAAAACTGATTGAATATGTTTTATTGATGTTCTTATTATTAATAATAAAATAATGAAATAATGTAAAGAAATAGAACTTTTACAATTGATTTAATAACGAATTATATGATCCTTATATAGTTTTTTTTAGTCTTTAATTGTTAAAATAGAAAGTATTGAATAATATAAAATTAGATCTAAAATAAGGAAAGAAAGAAAAAATTGATCCTTGTTGAGAATTAATTACTTGCAATAAAGCTGGTTTCCTCCTAATCATTCGAGTACAAGTCAAATCATTTAAAATTACGGTAACAACAGGTGCAAAAGAAAAAACTAACAAAATTGTCTTTGTAACTTCTAAATCAGGAGAACAAGCGAACTAAAAAAAGAGAGAAGAAAAAGAAAACTAAGAAGGCTGGTAATACCGTGCAAATACGTACATATAATTTTTTTACAACTAATTGACACAGTCAAGTTCTGCTTACTTTAGAAGAGGGACGGACACTTTTCCGATTCGTATTACAATCTGCATAATAATAATAATAATAATAATAATAATAATAATAATAATAGTATTTTCGGTTCTTTGTGTTACGTATTATGTGAAACGGTCTGATATATTGATTGAAGTCTTTTTTGCCTATCTAGTAATCTCTTTACCAAGAATAGTAAACAGATTGATCTAAATTTAATAATAAATTAATTTGCTGGGAGACAAGATCATGCACAAAGGGATTTAAATTGGATAAATGATTTAAAAATAGATTATTATGCTGACCTATAAACTTATTATAAAATAACTTAATTAATGGGGGGATCCGTGCAGCTAATGTCCCGTAGCACAGAAGCAACATTTGTGTCCTTAATTAAACAGCTTTTGTATGGGATGTCCTTAATAAATTTCAACTTTTCTCCGTTTCGGGTAAAGAATACTGCACTCATACTACCTGATTAGGAAAAGATAAATCAAAAAAAAATGAAATAAAACTGAAGTTATCCGAAATAGAAAGGGTGCTGCGCTTATTTCTCGGGGGAAAGGGCAACCCAGTTTCTGATATTTACCGGAGAGAGGGATACATACATTTTGGACAAGGGAAACCTGGAAAAAAAACCGTCAAACTGGAAAAGAACAGACAATTTTGAAGCACTAATTGTGCGACAGTCTCTGTGGAACAGATCAAAAAATAATATAAATGAAATGGCGGGCAAAAAAGAGCAAGCATTACGTACATGTTATTTCACCTCTTCTTCTTCCTTTTTTTTTTGAATTTTAGAGGGGACAGAAAATATCTGACTGACATCTTTGCACACAACAGAGAAATTCTCTCTTAAAGGAATCTATTTTTAGCTAGTTAAACCCAGCAAATATTTCTTTCCTCTTTGCTGTAAGTTTACTGTTTTCGGCAAAAAAATGCTTGTTAAACTGTATGGTAAGATCAAAAAAAATTAGAAATGTATCAGCAGTTGAACATGATCGGTCATACATATATACATACGTATATGCGGTTTTTGAAGGTAATATACCTAATTGAATGTGTCCCGCTATTAAGGGATGCTTATTTATGCGTACTTTTCCCCACTGTCAGTAAAAATAGGACTGATTATATTTAACAATCGGGAGAAAGAGGCAAAGAATACAAAAATAATCATAAGTAGTAAACTGTAATATTTCTTAAATGATTGATCTATCTTGTATTAACAACATATGAAAATGACATACACTTTTCTATTATATTTTAAGGACAAATGGATAAACGCAAGAGCTAGTTACCCAGATTGATTTAAAATTTTGTTGTTTTGGTTACTTCATTTCGGAAACAATTACGGTAAAAAAAGATTCAATTATTTTATCTTAATTAATTAGGATAAGTAATTGAAAATTTACAAAGAGTCCTTATTGTTGTTAATTAATGTATTGAGCCCTTTTTTCATTCTATCTTGATGTATAATGTTATAATGTTGCTATACATTTTCTTTACCTAATTACGTATATTATTATACTTGAATCAATTTCTGTAAATATCAAATTAAATCATCAGGTCATATTAACAATATTCTTTTTTAAAAATAACTAATGTATTGTTTATTTTTAATTGACTCATTTTAATTATAAGAAATTGATTAATACGCAAAAGGTAATTAATATTAATACATTGTAATAACATTTCTTATTTAA
>PPOO01000859.1:44955-55714 GCA_003708545.1 Maudiozyma turicensis
ACACACCGTCCTTTAGAGTTAGGGATAAAGTACCGGAGTTCTTACATGATGATTCATCGATGGCTAAAGTAGCAGATGCCTTACAACTAGAACTAGTAGTAGAAGATTTAGAAGTAACAGTAGAAGAAACAACGGTAGTTGGAGCTAAAGTAGTGGTAGTTTTAGTTTGTTTAGCATCGGTAGCTTGGATTTGACCATCGCCAATTTGAGAAATAGCGTCTCTCTTAGCTTTAGAAGTTACAGCACTAGAACTTATTGGTTGAACGGCGATACCGAAGGAAGAAGTGTATACGGAGTAAGCACATTGCATGGTACCAGAAGGAGTTAAAGTGGACCATGGTTCACCTGGTGTGTAGCCTTTGCCAGCAGAGGTGGTTGCAGCAGATGCAGTGGCAGTAGAAGCGGCGGCAGCAAGTATGATGTTCTTAATTTGCATTGTGTTTATTATGTTTATAGGAATAACAGTTAGTTGATTTGTTATATAGAGAAATATTTCAAGGAAAAAAACTTCGGTTAAAAGACGAATATGATAAATGGTAATGATTCTTAATTATTTCATGTCGTTTATATATCAGTTTTCTAAAAACTGAACCCCATTCCTTAATTAAATAAAGATGCTGGGTTCAATTTGTTTTTGGTTTTTATCTATAACATAAAACAAGAGGGATAACAATGTGAATCTAAGTATAGGAATAGCAGGAAATTAATCAAATCAACAATTGTAACAATAGCATAGTTGTTAGGTGAATACGATTCTTGCGAAGGATATACAGTACAAAAGTTAATAATTGAATACGATCATAAGATTGTTTAAATCAATTTACATCTGCATGGGAAATTGAAAAGAAATGTGCAGCTTGTTCAAAAACTAACTTCAAAGAGGAAATAAAGACGTGATGCTCTTTTAAAATTTCAGCAAAATGAAAAAAGAAATAAAATCGTGACTTGCTTGGTTTATGATTTAGCTATTTGTATTCTGTTTAAGTTCGTGAAATTTTGGGAAGTTTTCTTGTTTATTCTAATGATATTATCTTTATTATTAAAGAAACATTGAACTCCGTTCAATTTGGGATATTTCCACAAAGGAAACTTGAAGAAATTGGCCATGTCGGAAGTTACTACAGCATAAACAGTTCGTAAAACAGCGTATTTTGTTTCATTCAGTGTTCCCTTATTATTCCAAGAGAGAGAGGGGTGAATAGCCTTGATGTGCACTCTTTAGAAATGTGGGTGATACATACGTGCTGGGTTTGGGGTTGAAAATGTCCGACTATTGTTTTTTTATTTCGATATTTTTTTTGCTGCTAGTTAAACTAACTTATTATTGTTTTTCAGTTAGGTGCATTTCAATACAAGATTCCTGTTGTAGGGACTAACCTCTGCAAAACGCGAAATTTCAGCATTTAAAATTTGCAATAACATTAATTTGAAGAAGGGGTGTGGCGCATTTTAACTCTGGCACAAAGATCTCTTTCTCGAGATGCGATGTTCTGTTAAACAAACGTACATATGTTCTTAAATTTTTCAATTCTGGGCAGAAATATTATAATAAAGGTTGTACAAATTTTCGCGTTGTAATTGCTGTTTTCACACAGAATTGTACGTAGCAACGGTAGATATTTTTGGATGTATTTCATCTCCGATTTTTTGCTTTTGTTTATGTTTTTTTCTTGGTTGATCAAATCGGACAAACAATTTTTTGAGAAAGAAAATTACGTAATAGAATGATATCGTTAATAAAACGCGTCTTTTTCGCTTTACTACGTATTGTTTAAATTTTGTTAATGAGGCTACGGAGATCTTGTTACCACGCCTGTTTCGTACCTGACGACAGCGGCTAATTTTCTTAAAACAAGCTGGTAATACTTCAGCAAACAAGAAAGAATAAATGGTTACCGGCACGTGTGATACAAGATATGTTGTCTACAAGTGCTTTAGTGGAAATTTATATGAATTTTTAGAAAAATGTAGAATCCGGGTATCCCGCAAATCAATCTTTCAACTATGACTGTGCGGCTACAACATTTTTTGAGAGATGTATTACATAGTTGATACGTTCTCGGCGAAATGCATTTTACAACAAAAATGAGGGGTAAGAATTGTACGTGCATGTGAGAAAAAGGTAAAAATAAAGAAATGAGATGCGATTTTTTTCTCGATTTGGTCATTCATCTGGAGAAATAGGTCGGCACATTGACGAAAAGGGTAGAAATAACCGAATTGGAAATAACTGGCAGAAGAAACAAAGACACATTTACGGGTTTAAGATTACACGATTCCGAATTATTTCATTCAAATTTCAATTGCTTAGATCGTATACTTGGTTGGAATTTTATTACTGAATAAACATTGTGTAGCATAAAACTGGATAGCATATTCAGTTTACTTTATAGAAATTATTTAACCATATCGGTACAGATCGTCAATATAAGCAACAAAGTTATGATGAATGAAAAATAAAGCGGGAAGGGTCACACGTTACTTGTATGTATGCTGAAATCAACTCCCCATGGATTGGAATAGCATTTTCTATATATTTCCATATTACTTATAGTCATGTAATTGATATTGACATCGATGGTTAAAAATATTGGGGAAATGAAATACGTGCTATTGTCTGCTTGTTTCTGGCATTAGTGCTCTGGAAGTGTAATTATTGGCACATTACAAAAAAATGGATGACCTGCTATATTGTTTTGCATATTAACTCTAATTTTTTCTTTTATTTCCTAATTTGTGTGTTATTTCTATTTGGTTTGACTAGTTTCCTTTTATTAAACTTATATTATCCTCATTGGTAACATGTTCCAGGCACTGACTAACTAGAAATCGTAATGCTTCCCTATTTTATCATCCAAAACAGAATTTCTTAGTATCTGTTTTTTATTTCAGCACCCAGGATTCTTTTTTAAGCAGCATGTTGTTTACCGTAACACAGACATATTCTTACTTGTTTTGTAGAAGTTGTAAAACGCCCAGATTATAATACGAATGTCTCCTTTGATAATGAATGTATCACAGGAGACATTTTCTCATACAACGTGATGTTGCTGTGAAAATTCTTCGTATATAAAAGGAAACGATATTTCTGAATTTATATAAGATTTTTTAATACACTTTATATATATATCTTCCTTATTAAAGAAAGGGAAGTTTTCTGCTGCCACATATAAACGTACAACCCGGTGCTCCAGTATATTAATATTATACAATATATATTGAATAATATTTGGTCATTTTCTCAGATCCCATTTCTATGATTTTTAAATTCTCTGTTTTATAATATCTAGAAGGGTCAATTGAAATATTTTAATATTATATAGCGGTCATCTTATACAAGATATTGTATTGTACTGTCCTGTTTAGGTTATAGAATAGCATTTCATTTGTTTACTTCAAGGCTTCCAGTGGCCGAAAACAGATAGCCACCAAAACGATAAATTTTAAATATCTTCCCTGAAATCAAAAATCCCAAAAAAATTTAAGTACAACTTTAAAGATACGAGAAATTTTGCTGTTAACAAATCAAAAGTTATTATTTACTCAATTTATACACATACACATATATCATTCCCGTATAGTTCATCTATAATTCAACCATTTTGAACCTATTGTCAATATCTCTTTGATTGATAATATATTCGCAAGTTCTATCAAAATGCTCAACTGGAATCTGTATCATATCATTAATATTCATATCTTTAATCTTGAAATCAATATGGGCCGATGAACTATTATTTATGTTTCTTAACTTAATATACGTTCCATCTAATCCCATAACATATTTATCCTTATTAGCAATTGAACCATTAGCGCTATTGTTAACATTATTACTATCTCCATTATTCACGTTCATCTCAGATATTCTTTGTTCACCTTCTAATCTTAAAGATTTTAAATTATTTTTAATCAATTCAATTAAACCATTGATATAACTAATACCAACGTGAGTAGTTTGTTCATCACCGTGAACAAAGTAATATAGACAAACATTTAAAATTTCAACCATCAATTCACAACTTTCAACATTATCCATACGAGAATCTGCCGCTCTTAACGATCTCTGTAAACATTCAAGGACACGTTTACCATCTCTAACGAAATTTGTAGTTTCACCTTCTTCTTCACCAATAGATGAAATTTCCGTAGCCCACCATAAGTGAGAACAAACATAGACGGCACGACATTGGTCCTCTTTCTTTAACAATTTAGAACCATGTAAAGTGGTTCTGACAATTAGTTGATTATAATAATCTTCTTTGTATAATGATCTTGTCTTTTGCAAAGTTTGAGCCATGAAAATCAATGCTTGAAATTGTGTACGTGAATCACTTAATGATTCTTCAAATACTGAGAACGCCTCAGAAAAGAAATCGTAAGAAATTTCAACCAAAGATAATTGGTCAGCTAATGCTGCACTTTGTAAATTTAATTTATAAATTAGATCCATACAAACATTACCACAGTTGTTGAACATATCATTGATACAACGTGAGATATATTTGAATATTTGTTTCATTAAATTTTCATAGTATTGTTTTCTCTTTGGGATTTTAACTTTGAAGATATTACATTTTCTAATCATTCTCCAGAAATTTGTAACAATTGTTGGATAAGTAAATCTAATATTTTTGCCACCTTTATGATAAACATTTTTAATCATTAATAATAACTCTAATTGTGATTCCACTGTTTTGAATTGAGTCTTATCAATATTTTGAATTAAGAAATGACACATTTTGGCTAATTTTTCTTGATGTACAGATAACAAATATTCACGAGAAAGTTGTGCATTATATTCTTTGATTTCATTTGTGTTCTTGTCCGGTGGTGGAGTAAGTGTCTTTATAGTTATCATTGGTTCTAATATGATTAGGAAACGTTCCAATTGAGTCTTTGTTGATATTAAAATTTGAGATTCTGATTTCTTATCAGTGTCATTCCCCAAGAAACAATTAATAATCAAAGTCAATACATCCATTTGGGATAAAGAATTTTGAATAGATAATAAGTCCTGAAAAGAATCACATTGTGTAATGATATCAAAGAAATATTTTTTATAATTTTTGACACCATCCAAATCATGAGCTGTTAATAATTTAACCATGAATGATTCAGAATCCTGGGTTCTTTCTTCACCAAAATCTTTACATTTCTGTGTTACTAAACCAAATAATTTATTTAAATTTTGAATATTTGTTGGGTACCAAATTAATGATAAATTCATTATACTTAGAATGATTCCACTTAATTCTTGAATTGATAAATCTGGTCTTTCATCATTTAATTTCAATAAATGTTTCCAAAATCTTTCTAATATGTCTTCTTTGATTGGATTTTGATCATTATCCTCTGATTGATTTTGTCTTATTCTTTCAATGTATCCATTTAACCTTTCACATAAAGTTAATATTATCTTTGTAACCGATACCTCCATATTTAATTGTAATGATGTATCCAACAAAGCATCTAGTGTTTTTAAATGGAATTCATCTGGGAATACTTGACAAATAACATCATATAAATATTCTTGACATACGACGTCTCTACATTGAACGATTTGTTCTAATAAAATAGGTAATATTTCTTCCTCATATAAAGTCAAATTATCATCAACGATTTGTGATAATCTAACCAATTGAGATCCTACAAGAATTTGTAATTCTTTCCTTTCTTTTGTTCTTTGATCTCTTTCTCGTAATGGTCCCTGATGTTGTAATCTAACCCATAATTTATTCATTTCGATGAAATTTGTAATAATGAATTGTGAATTGAATTCTATAGAATCCTTTTGTTCAATTGGTAATAATAATTGTTTAGTACGCTGTGATAAATAATACCTTAAGAATAAACCACGTATTGGATTTTGAACACCTCTACACATTTCAATCATATCTCTTAAGATTTCTTCTCTTGGTGAATTTGGAATCTTTAAATAACTTGTACCTACGGTAATCATTAGATATAATCTTGGTACGACATTTCCTGCATATTGTACCAATTCATATAAAGCAGCTAAATGATGACCATTTGAATGATTTTCAACAAGGTAAGCGGAAAGAATTGTTAATGAATCAAATATTTGAATATATAATTCATAATATTGTTTTGGTAATAATTTTGGATTACGCAATTCAGTTAACATTGTTGAAGTATATTTCAATGCATCCATTAATTTTTTATTATTTAAACTTCTTTGCATCAACACAGTTTGTTGTTTAATATTTGAGATTGCCTGTTCTACGGTCTCTGAATAAGACATTGCTTTTATTTCTTCTTTTTTGGGAGGGGTATTAATATCCAGTTCGAGGGAGCCGTTATAATGATTTACTATATACAACAATAGTAAATGGCTAAATATAATCGGAATCCTTACCGAGAGTGATTTATATATATATTTACACTATAGATCAAATAGATATTATCTATGTATCCCTTCTCGGCGCAATTAAGAGGATACCACCTTTAATTTCAACATTCAGTATGCGGTTCTTGAGAAAGGAAAAATGAAAATATATCAGGCGGGAAAATTGTACGCATTAAAAAAATCAATATTTCAGGGTAAACAAATTGAAAAGATGATAACCCTAGGGTATACATATAGGGTTTACAACACCCATCCAAAATAGTATTTTGTATGTGTATCTGTCTATATCTCTCTCTATATGCTGATAATTTCTGGTGTCAATTTCTTGTCAGTATAAATAAATATATGACAATTCTGTAATCAAGGCACATCATGTCAATTATTCAAGAGACTATCACACAATCGATAAGACAATTTGTTATTTATTAATAATGGTAATTGGAGAACCAACTCTATCAATCACAGAAATACACATGCTACCACCGACCGATATACAATACATTACAATACAATACAATATCACTTTTAACAAAATTTGTTACCAATCATTTACCGTTCCAGCCAGACAACCAGATAGTCCGACAGAGAGACTCTTCATCCAAATGGCGAGAACCACCAACGGATTCACTTTCTCCCATATGCAACTAATTCCCTTACATTGCATTACGTTTCCAGATAATTGAGAGATAGATAGATATTGACACAAATAGAGCTGTCGAGAAATTCTTATATATCGGTCTCTGTGTGCAATGCGTGCAATGGCCATATCGGAGTTTATTCCGTCCCAGCCCAGAACACACTGTACAGCGCTGACTAACGCAACAAATTTGCTCAATATCCAGGAATCAGCAAAGAAAAAAAGTGACGCTAAAATCTGCCGTTTCTTGTTTCCCTTTTTCCCCTTTGCCCGCAGTACGAAAAGCAAAATCTGACCATATCACTGTGCACGGGAGCCCAGTGGATGCCGGTTTCTCTCTTTCCCTTCCCTTCTCATATTCAAAGAGAGGCCCGAAAGAACAAAAAAAGAAAGTGTGATTTGGGATTGTACGTAGTCACACCCACAGACAAATCGCCGTACGTACGTTTGTATGGATGAAATAATTCTATTTTTTACCTTTTCTTGTTTTATTATGTAAGTACAACTCTTCCACTACAGGGCCCGTACAATAAGGTAGAAAGTGAAAAAATGGATGTGCACAACGCTCCTTAAATTTTACTTAGTAATCTGCAATTCACTGTTCCTTTAATAATCAGATAATAGCATTATGTATCATAGCATAGTTGTACAATATGGTATTTTATCATCTCGAACAATCTAGTTATATAAATAGGGATACTCCCAATAGATTGAGATGTTAATATTTCTTTTATCCTCTTGATTTCAATTTTTTTTTTCGTGACTCTTAAAATAAAGCCATATATACTCATTGGTCAACTTTAGCTATGTCTACATTACCATTATTTTCTAAAATAATCTCAAGAAGATCACTATATCTATTCTCTGCTGCCACATTAGCAGGTGCAGCAACTGTTGCTGCAACTGCCGCCACAGTAGATAATAGAAAACAATACAATTATGGCAATCGTAATCAAAACAACAATAATAAGAGTGGTTGGAGTCTATTTGGTGCCTCCTCTGTAGCTGCCGCTGCTCCAATTGTTCATATTGCTGCGTTAAATAAGGATAGAAAAATCGATGATTATCAACGTATCTATAATAAAATTGCTGAAAAGATTAGAGAAGAAGATGAATATGATGGTTATATTGGTTATGGTCCAATTTTAGTGAGATTAGGATGGCATTCATCGGGTACCTATGATAAGACTAATAATTCAGGTGGTTCATATGGTGGTACATATCGTTTTAAATTAGAAAGTTCAGATCCATCAAATAATGGTTTACAAAATGCTGCTAAATTCTTAGATCCTATTTATAAAGAATTCAATTGGATCTCTCATGGTGATTTATATACTTTAGGTGCTGTTTGTGCAGTTCAAGAAGCTCAAGGTCCAAAGATCCCTTGGAGACCAGGTAGAGTAGATTTACCAGAAACTGAAACTCCTGCTAATGGTAGATTACCTGATGCTAATAATGGTGCCGATTACGTTAGAAACTTCTACGCTAGATTAAGAATGAATGATAGAGAAGCAGTAGCTTTAACTGGTGCTCATTGTTTAGGTAGAACCCATTACAAAAATTCAGGTTTCGATGGTCCTTGGGGTGCTGCCAGTAATAGTTTCACTAATGAATTCTTCGTCAATTTATTAAATGAACAATGGAAACTTGAAAAGAATAAATCAGGTAATTATCAATACGATTCTCCAAAGGGTTACATGATGTTGAAGACAGATTATGCTTTAATTCAAGATCCTTCTTACTTAAAGATCGTTAAAGAATTTGCTAATGACGAAGCCTCTTTCTTTAAGGAATTTGCATCCTCTTTCCAAAAACTGTTAGAAAACGGTATTGATTATCCAAAGGGTGCACCACAATATATCTTCAAGACTCTTGATGAGCAAGATATTTAATTAAATTGATTTTAATTACCATTATTACTAATATTTAATGACAACGCATTATTGTCACAGAAATTCCTCTTTTTAAAAATTCCTTATTTATTTTGTTTATATATTATTTATACGCAAGCCTATCTACTTGATAGCTATATTAACAATGAAATCACTAATTTAAAAAATAGCAGATTGATCACGCTCGTTTGATATCAGATTGTCGATGAGCTATTGTTGTCTTTGCTCTTGTTGGCTACGGTGAAAGATCCCGCCCGTCCTGCAGTTCATTTTTTTTTTTCCTTCCCTCGCGGAAATTTTATTATGACAAAAATCTGGTATCCCTTCATTATTTCAGAATTACATCACCAGAAATTAGAAAATATATTAAAGATATCAATCATTATACTTACAATATTATATTCATCAATTCATACCATATACGTCAATTATATAACATGTCAATTTTATCTGTTGCGACACGTAGAGTAGCTTTTACTCCGATTAGAGCAACTTCAATAGCATCATCCTCTTTATTCACAAGATTAGCAAGTACTTCAGCTGCAACATCAAACAATGAAACTAGTCTTACTTGGAAGGAATTTTTCCATTTGAGAAAACAACAAAGAAGAATCAATGTCGTGTCTTCTGGTTTTACTGCATTATTAGGTTGTAACATATCATGGGCTTATTTATCAAACATGGAAATTGACCCAACTCAAATGATTCTAGGTTTTGATCCATTGGTTGTTGTATCTGCAGGTCTAATGGCTTCAGGTGCATTAGGTTACTTATTTGGTCCATTAATCGGTACTCAAGTATTCAATTTGAAAAACAATAAAACTTTGAATGATTTCAGTGCTAAAAATAAAGAATTCTTAGAACATATTATTAAGAATAGAGTTGATGCATCATCACAAAGTTTCTCTAACCCTGTACCAGATTATTATGGTGAGAAGATTGGTTCCATGAAAGAATATAGACAGTGGTTAAGAGATTGTCATTCTTATGCCAGAAAGGCAAAAGAATTCTTATAGCTTCAATGAAGACTAATATAACCCTCGATAAACAAGCTGTATCGTTTTCCTCCTATACTTTGTACATATATAAATCTAAAATAATAACATATACTATCGAATCTATCAATAATAAAAAAATTATTAAAAAAAAACAAAACAGTAAACATAAATACGTAAATAAGGGCATTTTTTTTAGTTAAAATAAGATATGAAATCCAAGGGATCAAATATATCATCTAATAAATCTAAATTACCAAATTGTCTGTCCATTAATAGGTTGTATTCCTCTGTACTCAAGTTACCTAAACCTGGTGAACAAGTAGTTGATGAACCCATTCTGCTGGTTGAAGCACCGCTCATGGTAGAGACAGAAGTTGAATCAAACAAAGGCGATTCTCCATGCCCCGCAGTAAATAACGCGCCTGGTGTACTAACGATTCTTTGATCCCCAGTCTTTGGTTTCAAACTACTATCAACATCATTAGATAATTTACAACTCGTATTATCATAAAACGATGCAAACAAATTAAAACCCTTAGAATAACGATCATCAAGGAATAAAGTCAATATTTCCTCACGAAAATTCATTTCAAAATTAGTATCAAATCTACCAATTGGATAAATTTCAGTGTTCCATTTCTCAACAAAATCTGTTCTGCTTTTTAAATCTGGATCATTTTCATAAAATTTAGACATCTTATCTACCAGTGGAACAAGTTCCTTCAATAAAGTATCCTTCTTTTCATTTTCTTCCTCTTTATGTTGTTTCCTTGATTTTAGTTCACCTATTAAGAATCTTAAAATAATCTCCCAAGGATCCCTATCCGCAGGTCTATCCAAAATTTTATAAACTATTTTTGCAGTA
>PPOO01000859.1:66702-85992 GCA_003708545.1 Maudiozyma turicensis
GTACAAAAAAAAGCATGAAAAAAGTTCAAAGCTTAATAGGCAAATTGTTAAAGTAAATAATATAACAGGGAAGAGAAACAATCATCGACTATACATCTTATAAATGATCTATATTTATATATATAATATATTATACGCTAATATGGAAAGGATAATAAAATTTAAATTTAATTTTCTTGACATTTTTTTTACAAATTTCCTTAAGCGAATAGAGTACCAATATCACCTGGTAGTTCTTGAATTTGAGTGGAGTAGAACTTTTCAATTTCTCTCATAGCACCAACATCATCGTTGACAACGAAGTTGATAG
This sequence comes from Maudiozyma turicensis, assembly GCA_003708545.1. Classification (NCBI taxonomy): domain Eukaryota; kingdom Fungi; phylum Ascomycota; class Saccharomycetes; order Saccharomycetales; family Saccharomycetaceae; genus Maudiozyma; species Maudiozyma turicensis. The sequence continues at coordinate 67,013 of PPOO01000859.1, forward strand.
CAACACCCTTTCTACCGAAACGACCACCTCTACCAATTCTGTGAATATAGTTTTCTTTGTTAGTTGGTAAATCGTAGTTGATAACTAGAGAAACTTGTTGAACATCGATACCTCTAGCTAATAAATCAGTAGAGATCAAGATTCTGGAGGAACCAGATCTGAATTCCTTCATAATGGTGTCTCTTTCTTGTTGTGGTAAATCAGAGTAGATAGCAGAAACAGTGAAGTTGTCAGCAGTTAACTTTTGAGTTAATTCTTCGACCTTACGTCTGGTGTTACAGAAGATAACAGCTTGAGTAACAGAGATAGAATCGTATAAATCAGTTAAACAATCGTACTTGTATTGTTCTTCTTCAACGTTAACGTAGAATTGTTTAATACCTTCTAGAGTTAATTCATCCTTCTTAACCAAAATTCTGATTGGGTTTCTCATGAACTTAGTGGTAACTTCTAAGACATCCTTTGGCATGGTAGCAGATAGAAGGACGACTTGAGTAGTTGGTGGTAATAAGGTGAAAATTTGGTAAATTTGTTCCTTGAAACCAGAGGATAACATTTCATCGGCTTCATCAAGAATGAACATCTTGATGTGGTCGGTTCTGAATCTACGTCTTTGGATGTTATCGAAAACTCTACCTGGAGTACCGACAACGATTTGAGCATCCTTTAGACCTTCAGCATCTTCGACGAAAGAAGTACCACCAATACAAGCGTGGACCTTAACATCCATGTGGAAGGAAAGAGCCATAACAACCTTTTGGATTTGTAGAGCCAATTCTCTGGTTGGAGCTAACATCAAAGCTTGTGGGTGCTTGACAGTTGGGTCAATTCTTTGCAAAGCAGCAATGGAGAAAGTACCAGTCTTACCAGTACCAGATTGAGCTTGAGCTAGAACATCGTGACCTTCAATGATTGGAACGATAGCACGTTGTTGAATAGCGGATGGTTCTTCGAAACCATAACCGTAAACACCTCTTAGTAAGGAGGAGTCTAGTTCCATGTCATCGAACTTGTAGACGACCTTGTCGTAGTTAGTTTCAATTTGAGATTCTTCAACTTCAGTAATACCTTCAGACATTTTGCTGTTGTTTGATTGATTTATTTTTTAAGATTGTAACAATTAACAAAAATTAGAATAACTATTAAAATTTAACTGAATAAAATCAATAACTTTTCTTATAAGTGATGAAGGAGTACTTAACTGGGAATAAAAGAGAAAAAGTTTTCTGATTGCATTCCATTACGAAAAGAAAGTGACATTGAGAAGTAGTGATGGGTTTCTCTGAGGGAGCACGAAGTTAGCGTAAAATTGTTTGGTCGCATCAGAAATTTCACTTTGCGGCCCGCGATTATGAAATGGAGACGCCCAGACACGCCCGTACTACTCTACAATTTCGAACTCAAAAACTTTCACTGAAAAATTTTCACTGAATATGAGGGTAATAGTTTACCGTGCATAGTGACTGGTTAGACGTAACTAAGTACTGTGAGGGTTCCTTCACTATTTTCACTCACATAATTACGGATGAAACCGTCACAATTGCATGTATTCTGGATGTAGATGTTGAATTAGAATATTAGATAAATATGTATTGAATCATATGTGGATATCTTGTTATATAATGCATTAAGTATTGTAATATATTTTTATGCATTATTGATTATGTGCTAGGTATAAAATTATGTATGGTACATGTGCAGAAAATGAATTATTGTCATGGTGTGGTGAAGTTGAACCATCGATGTAATCAATCAGATTATCAGTAGCAACCGCGTAAGGTAATAAGTGTGTGTAAATAGATTACAATACGCTTATTCATCACCATAATCTTCAGCATAGTCGCTAGGCTCTTCTGGAATTATTTGTTGAAAAATTGGTGTGTCATAATCCAAGAATTGTCTCTGTACAGGAGGTTTTGAAGCATATGGATTAGTCGACCCATTATCATCATCTAGAACTTCCGTAATTCCGTATATGTCACTGCTTCTATTTTGACGCTGCTTTAGATCAGATAACTTTTCTTCTTCCACGTCTTCGTCCTTTTCATCTTCTGATATCATTTCGCTTTCTTGAATGTCCTCTTCTTCTTCCTCTTCCTCATCTTCTTCTCTTTCTTCAACTGCCCTTCTTAGATTAGCAGTTTCTAATTGTTTGTCAATATCAATGTTATCATAATCCTCTTCACCATCATCGTCATTTTCAACTTCATATTCAAAGATATCATTGGGGAAGATTCTTTCGACCTTATTTTGGTATCCTGTTTTCTCCCAATCGAAGGAATAATTTGGAACATACACAGGTTTGGGTTCTGGTTTTGATTGCTCTATAGGTTTCGTTACCCCTTTAGCTTCATCGGCATGTTTTTCTTCATCCTCATCTTCGGAAATGATTGATTCTTGATCTTGATGATCAAATGTATTATATATGCCAGTTTCACTGAATTGTCTTTCAACGTCTACGGATGTTCTTTCATACACACGAGGTAGGCGAGGTGCAGGCTTTGGCTCCCTATCAATCCCATTCTTAGAGAAGTCACCATTATTATAAGACACTTCGGAAACAAGTGCGTTGTTATTGTCTTGTCGTATTGGAACTGGTGCTTCTTCTTTCTTTATGAAAATAGTTAACCAATCCCTAAATTGTAATGGTAAATCAATCTTTTCGGGTTCTGCGGGTGGATGTGATTCTTGCGGTTGTTCAACGTAATTGTGATACTCTTCTTTTTGATGTTGTTGTTCTTCTTGGTAATTAACATTCAGTTCTGGTTGTGGCATGTCTTCGTAGTTTTCCTGTGGGGGCTGCATTTCGTTATAGTATTGATTGTTATCAATCTGTTCTTGATAATTATTCTCGAATTGCTCTAAGATATCATTATGGTAAGGTTTCTCCTCCTTGGCTCGTGGATCGATCAAACCCTGATCTAACGTTCTGTCAGTGATGTATTCTTCATAAACGTTATACCATTCTTTAGCGTAGTTACTATTTTCAGAAGTAATCTCTAAAGTAACTTTCCAAGGTTTCTTATTACCAATAAAATGAATCAATTTAATATCTTTACCGAAGTATTTCATTGCAGGTGGACATTGGTAACCAGTATTTGGAGTAGTGACATTATATAAAAATGGTAGAATTTGCCATTGTCTACCGTCGTTACAATTACAGTTTTGATTGAAGAATTGATTCAATATCCCTTGGTCTGCACCATCGATTGAAACGTGATCAATTGTAAAGATATGTAACTTGTGATAGAGATCCTCATTCGGAGTCAATAACATGACACCACTATTGAACATATCTGGCCAACCAATATCTGGAGAAGCAGCGACTTGTAAACAATTTTGATCTTCATACTTGTCGAACAAATTAAATAAATCAGTAGACATAGGTAAAGTATCCGCATCCAAATACAAAATTTGATCATACATTACCTGATTCCATAATTTGATTTTAATTAATGTAAATGCTAATTCTGGTCTATCTAGCATATCTAAATTTTCATTATTCTTGGACATAATTGAATCATTTTCCATTAATGGGTTAATTAATATAATTTTATGATATAATGTATGTAATGCATTCTTTGTGTCTACAGTCAATTCATTCTTGTACAAGGATTCTGTGACTAGAAGACATGTTTCAATATTGTCTGAATTTGATCTAACCCTTAAGAATTTGTTTATTTGGTGACCTAGTGTAAATATACCTGGTAAATAATCCAGTGAATAAAGCAATGAAGCAACAGCCAATTTTCTAGACATCTTAAGTTGTGTCGATTGATCTCAATTGAATTGGGAAAGAGTAACTTTGTAAGGAAACCGCAGTTGCTTTAATATGAATTATCGTTTGTTTACCCAAAACGTACCAACTTTTCAAGGGGGGTGAAGGGCTAAAGGCGCTTAACGAAAAAAGTAACTATTTATTTGTATTAAAAATAGCAGCAAAAATATATCAAATAGAATAAAAGTAGAGATTGTATTAACAAATATTCACTGAAAAGGGGGTTTTGTAGTCTATAAATTGTATAACAGTTGTGAAATAAATGTATTATCTTCTCTAGTCTGATGCTAATTCCGATTGTTAATGGTCTAATAGGAAAAAAGAAGGTTCAAGTGAAAAGGGTAGAAGTTAATTATTTCAGTGTAGAGTATAATGTAATTCTGTGTTCAAGTATGTGCTTATATATATATATATATATGAGACTCCTTGAAACAACGTAAATATTTTGGCAGCATTAAATAACAAGCAAACTTAACCCCCACTATACTACAATTATTAACTGTCATTCCTAGGGACTGGTATAAAATTTGTAACTTACGGAAAACCTTATTACCAATTCCGGTGTATTACTTTAACTCCCCGTAAACCAGTTACAGAAAGTCACATAGAAATACTCACTCTTACCGAATTCTTGATATAAAGGTAAAACTACTCAACTTACAAGGGATTTTGTTGTTTGATTAAGTTTCATTGCTGTCAATTTCACAGAGTAACATTAGTGGGGTTGTTAAACCCCACTGAAGTAGAAACTATTTAACCTTATTTTACGCAGCAGTTTCAGTGGACGGGAGGGATTAGTCTGTTGCGCTCCCAATTTGAGTTACGGAGTAAGAAGCCTCGCGTACAAGGAGTAGGAACAGCTGGAAAGGCGGCAGTTCGCAGTAAATAACCGGCGGAGACCATTTATAACGAGAGAAGAGAGGGAGAATGACTGCAGTTGCATGATTCTAATGTATGGTAAAAGGAGAGAAGGAAGAAGACCCAGGAAGGTTACAAGAAAGAATAAACAAGGAATTGCGAGAACTGTTATACTTTGAGCAAGTGATCTTGTTACCACTCTAAGCAAAAGAACAGTATTGGAAACTGTAAAAGCTATAGAAACCCGAGACAATAGTACAGGAGAAGGGATTTGTAATTGTGTTCAGGATACATACTTTATATTTAGTTACATATCTTGGTTAAAAGTCATTTCAATGGTAGAATATTAAAGCCCACCGGCATATCCTATATGATGAGTCTGACTTTTCATGTTCACATCTTACATATAATAATTAATTGTTTACTATTTGTCAGAAATGTAACATTATTAAAATAGTCGCTGACATGTTACAATATAGCCATTCGTGTTAGAATAATAAGCTTGACAATTAAACTTTTGGCTCTCACACTCTTGAGGTAATTACTAACATGGCCTCGTTTCGAATTGAAATTTTTTCTTAATATATATTTGTTAAAAAATGATAAAATTTTATATATTTACTATACAGCTATATATCTAAGCTTCTTAACGGGAGTAAGACCAGACGTTCTTTAATAGACCATCTTGTTGAGCTAGTCTGTTTAGAGAATCGTCAGATTCACCTCTGGCTCTAACGGTACCGGCAATAGCGTAAGTGACAAATTCACCTGGGATAGCTCTACCTTCTTCGTCAACCTTGGCAATGTTGATTTGAACAGAAGCGTGATCGTCAGCCTTGATGATTCTGTTGGTGGCAGAACACTTTCTTGGGACGTATAATTCAACCTGGTTACAAAATGTGTGTCATTACAATTGATTGTATTTATCTCTCATTTTCAAATAGTGCAAACAAAAAGAATGAATATTAAGGAAAGCAGTACTACTATGGAATTATTTCATCCACTTGATATATTCCTAAATCGGTCTCAGTCTAATTCCTTATATAATTCATCCCATTTGATATACTCCATCCATCGAAGAAAGTGATTAAGTTAATACAATAACGTAATAATAATTTGTTAGTAAAAGAGAACTATCAAAAATTTTCAAAATGATACAGATAACACTATTTGGTTGTTCATATCCAAACATCTTTAACAAAAGGATGTCTAACCCTATAATATATAATTTACAGCTGATGATTCAAAGTCATCGAAATTATAGATGTGGCTATCTAATATTCGCTGTTATTTTCTCTCTTGATATGTTTCAGATATTCAAGTTCATGATTAAGTCCTCAATATTTAACTATGCTTTATCACGAAGTTTATTGCATTGATATAATGTCTAAATCCAGCGATTTTAATATATTTTTATAATATCTCCAGATGTTTCATATCCTCATTATCCAGTATCTATTGACATCTAATTAACATACTAATTGACCTTTATCGTTTTCCATTGTGATATATTTATATGCTGTTGGTGTGTGTTTTTTTAGTTATGAATTAACAAAATATAAGAATTTTTGAAATTCATATACATTATATATAATTAACGAATTCTTTAAGCCCTTCTGTATTACTTGCGAAAAGATTAATGATATCGAAATTGATGATATCTGTTCCAAAGCCAGTTTAGTTGGTAAATTAAATTTTCACTGCTGAAACCCGTTGAAGGAAGTGAATTATCATTACGTACGTGCAGTAAATTATAATTCCAACAAGCGAAGAAATGGGTGTATGTTTTAATTTTTCGGTAAATCCTACTGGGCGCGCAAAAACTTTTCTCAATTTTCTTGACAATATTTTTCAGAAAATCAAAACATCAACATGGGAAGGATAATGTCCGGGTGTTAGCAAGAGGTCTGGGTGCAAAACGAAGAAGTCGTCACAATTTGTAATATCAAATCATATCGAAATCAGATGGCGACATTCAATCTAAATAGAAATAGATTTGTGTTGAATGGGACGGTGTGGATGATTTCATCCATTCATTATATTCACTTTTGTTACAGATTATACATATTTACTTATACCCTAGATAGTACACAAACACTTTCAACATGGTGCGTTTGAGGGAAGAAATCAAACCCTCTTAAACTTTCAATTTTGTAATGACTTCCCTTCTCAGTTTCCTTGATGAAATATTCAATATCTCTGGCTTGAGAATGTACATTACAAGAAATATAAACAATTCTAGCTGGAAAATACTCCGCTAGTTGCTTCATAAATATTTCATCACAACCTTTTCTAGGTGGGTCTAAAATAACAGATGTTCTATCATTTGGTGTACTAATAGATTCGAATAACTTTTCAGCTTTGCCAGCAATGAAATCACAGTTTTTAACGCCATTAGCTTCTGCATTCTTTTTAGCAAATGCAACACTATCCGCAGATATTTCGACACCAGTAACTTTATCGACGCCCTTAGAACTACAAACACTGAATAAACCAGAACCACAGTATGCGTCAACAAGGTATTTTGGCTCACCTTCTTTGGAGTTTGGAATTTGTAAGTTTTCTCTCACATATTTTGTTACAATAGGTAAAATGGAATTGTTATTTTGGAAGAATTCACCGGCAGTAAATTTAAATGTATAACCGTCAACATATTCACTGACAATTTGTCTTTGATTAGTGACACATGTCTTTGCCAATTTGACACCATTTTCTTTGTCATCAACAGTTATGTAACTCACATCCCCGTTGGCGTCTCTTGAACCTTCTCCAAGTTGTTCTTTAACGTCTTTACTTTCGTCTAAGATGATTGTGTTTTCTCTTAGTAAAATAGTGGCACCTTTCTTATAATTTTTGAATTCCTTTTCAAATCTTGCTCTTTCATTAGTTAATCCAATGTTTAAAATGTCGGTTGCTAATGTACATTCATCAATATCTAAAGTAGATGCATGTCCTCCAACTTCCAAGGTTTCCTTTCTCCATGTTGGTCTCCCCTTTTGACCAAAACCTAATGGCGGTCTTTCTTCTAATACTTTGGCTCTTCTTGGCATATCAAAATGTGGAGTGATCTTAGTTCTGTAATAATATTGTAGTGGAGATGTTATGGTAGAACCAGTAGTTGGCAATAATTTCTCACTGATTAATCTTGGGGCAAAATATTTATAAGCATTGTTAATAGTATTTTGTTTGATCTCTAGTTGTTTCTCGTAGGTTAAGAATTCAAATTGACTACCAGATACTTTACCAAAATATTTATCCTTGATTAAGTCATCTCTTCTGATTGGAGATTTCTTAACGACGTCCAATAAATCTGTTTCTACAAATAATGGATGGGTCTTAAACACTCTAATATTAGTGACATCACCTGGTAAACCAAATGGAACAATGGCGATTTGTTTCTGATCATTCTTAACAGGGTTTTCAATAATGGCAAGACCATCACCACTGGAGGTTAAAGTCAAGATCTCGACATCTTTAACGATACGATGGTATTGGTTCGTGATTGAGTTTTGATCTTCCTTGTTGAAATCATTTAGAATTGCAGATACATCGTTAGTCACACATTCTTTAGTTAAATTGTTATCTTTTAATAAATCGGCAATTTCAAATTGAAGAACGCCTGCAGGGGAAGTTGGATCGGCTTTCTTGGCTTTATACTTTTTTAATTTTTGTTTCTTAATCTTTCCTAATGGTGAATCATTGGAAGATCTTTTGGTAGTTTCGATCTTTGGCTCGGTAATATCTTTATTTGTGGAGGACATCGTTGATAAATTACGCCTTACAATTGGTAGGGGTCTTGTGAATGTAGATGAGGATTTGAGTCTAGTGAACGCACTTGAAAGAAACCTTCTCATCTAATAGTTTGAGGATGAGGATTGTATGCTGAATACGATTTGCAATATAGTTATGTAACAAAAAATACTATTGTCCTTGTAACGGTTGGATGTGCTGATCCATTATTGGGAAATCATCGAATTATCTATCGATGTATCATCTTAGGTGAAAAATTTCTCTGAGCGTGAGAAGTGACGCCGCAAGTCATCGATTCACACTAAAACTACGTAGCCCTTTTCGGACCATCTGATGAGTACGCTTAAGAATACATATGTAAGTAAACGTTGATATCAAAGACTTTATCCTCAATAAATACGCTATTAAATATGGAAGTATGATATTATATATATGCAGTAATGTTTGATGCTAATCCAGGTTAAAATTCACTCATTATTTTAGATGACAACAGTCCCAATAGTGTCTGACAATAATGCAGGACTCCTTAGGTTTAATATCTTTACTAATACCCGAAATGTTCCTCTTCTTTTTCTTCTTCTTGGGTACCTCTAAAAGCTTCGCAGATGTATTTAGATTTGAACCAATGGTATTAGCACTCTGAGTTTTCTTTAGCATTTCTAACTTTGTCTTCAATAAATCAGGTTGATTATATTTCTTGGATCTTATAGTTCCGTCCTGTAATAATTTATCCAGGATAATATTTAAAAGTTCAGTAATATTTAAATTCTCATTTGCCGAACATGTTAAGTAATCAAATGCTCCAATCCTCTTTGACATCTCGTCGATTTCTTCATCTGTGATAATATCTTGTATTGTATCCTTTATATCCATCTTTGTACCTAATAACAATCTATGACTCTTGGGTGCAAAATGTTTGACTTCTCTCATCCATTTCTTTCGTATATTATTAAAACTTGCTCTATCATTTGAACTATATGCCAATATAACAATATCTGAATTACTATAGGACAACGGTCTCATTCTATCTGCAGATTCACTATTAATAGTATCCCATAGTGCTAATTGTACGGTTTTACCAGATTCGTCATCAATAGTAATAACATGGTTTTCACTCGCATACTTTTCTTCATCATCAACAACATCATTATCATCACTATCACTATCTTGCAATTTCTTCTGTGGATCAATATACGTATGCCATAATTTAGTTTTACCAATGCCGGGATCACCGACCATCAATATCTTAAATGATACATCAGGTATTGCGTTCGCTTCCTTCATCTGTGCGTAGCTTACTACTCTTGATAGATCTCTACTATAAGCATGATGCAAACTTAAATTATGGTCAGCTGATGTTAATGATAATACTCTGTGTAAATTTGATTCTTGATCTGTAGATGTAAATGATCGAACTTTATGTAAATCAGACACTGAAGGCATTATTATTTCATGGTATATGAGTTCTATTCGATATAAAAGTTCGTACCTGCCTATATTTTCCTATATGTTGTGATTGTTTCTTTTATTTGTCCAATTGTGTAATGATGATTAGTTAGTTATTATGATTTACTTTTTTTCCCACTATGTGTGAAAGACAATAAGGAAGATTCAAAAAAACCGGGGAAAATAAATCTTGAAAAGCTACTGTGTTAGTGACAGAGGTAAAGATATATTGACAAATCAAGTAGGATAAATACAATATGAGCAAGAATAAGCCAATAGATATTATTTAAAATGATAAATTTCATTAAAACATATCATTTTCGGTTAAATTTTTATGGATTCGGCAGAGTTATCTGAAAAATTTTGTGATCCGAACTCATCTCGGAATAAGTACCATCAGGTCGGTAAGTATGTATACTAAGATGTATTTCTTTTAATTTCTTCTTCTGTTTTTTACTTTAATATTAATCCTCGGATAAACTTCTGTTTAGGAGCAAGGGATGCATAATGTCAAATATATGAATTTCGTAGTCTAATGACCTAATTAGGCAATTAAATATTTTATTTTAAATATGATTTTCCTGAAGAATTTTATAAATTGTCATCTTTTATCGTTTATCGTGTATCCTTCAACCATAATTCTACAGCTAATCAAAGCAGTCCGTCTTTGCGCAAGACACGAAACGAAACATTTGCCCAATCTGTGTTAATAATTGATTCAATATATTCAATAGAAAACAACAGAGCCAGAATCCTCGAGACTCACAAAATAAGGAGCAGACAGAGACGCGTTACTCTCCATTATTTATTTATTTATCAGATAAGAAAGAAAAAAGAAAAGAACAGATACCTGCCTGCGAGGCTTGCTGAATCTGCTGTTGCTTCACTGTTCCCTCAGCGAGAAAAAATATTTTCGTCTTTTTCGCTTTTCGCTTTTCGCAAATTTCTTTGAATTTTAAATTTACCATTCTTTTGGGAACAGACGTGCCTATGGAAAAAATTGATTCTGCGGGTGTTTCAGTGTAACAAAGCGTGGTGTATTTTTCATGATTATCTCTCGAGGAAATGAAAACTGTTTCAATTGCTTTCTTTTTTATCCTATTTTACTTTAAGCAATGTGCAAGATAATTTTGTATTGGCGTTTCTTATTCTTTATTGCTCTTATTGATGATATGTTTCATTCTAGTTTGATCTCCGAGAATATTTTCTTCTTATTTAATTTATATAAACAGAAAGGGTTCTTATTGACTTGTCATATTTTGATTTGAATCTTCCCATCCTCACTCTATTCAGATAATTTTTTTACCTTTTTCCTCTTTGATATATTGACCAGCTAACCAGGATTACTGTATTCAACTATGGTTGCTAGTGTAACAATGGAATCCACCAAGATTGAAACTCCAGTAGTACATGCTGGAAATCATGGTTCTCATGTACTACCATCTAATAGCTCGCTGTTATTAGATCCAGGTAATCACAGCGATGATCATTTCAAATCAAAAATGTCACCAATGAGATTTGCAATTAGAAAATATCTAACACAATACACAGATACCCAATCAACATATTTGGCAAGTTGGCAACAAAGATATTCGACAAAATTCCGTGATTTATATTTCCTGTATACTGCATTATTAGGGTCTCATACTTTCTATGTTCTTTTCTTACCAATGCCAGTATGGTTCGGTTATTTCGAAACCACTAGAGATCTAGTATACATATTAGGTTATTCCATCTATTTGAGTGGGTTTCTAAAGGATTATTGGTGTCTTCCAAGACCTCAATCCCCACCTGTCGAACGTGTCTCCCTAAGTAAATATACTACCGAAGAATATGGTGCCCCAAGTTCACATTCTGCTAATGCTACAGGTGTCTCCTTATATTTCTTGGTACATATCTACAAAGCAGATTTCATTACATTGCCATTGAAGTGTCTATTTGCATCTCTAATTGTATTCTATTATATGACTTTAGTGTTAGGTAGATTATATTGTGGTATGCATGGATTATTGGATATTGTTACAGGTTGTCTATGTGGGTTAATTACGTATGCAACACGTATGATATTAAGAGATTATTTTTTCACTGATTTCAAGAGTGGTCCATTTTGGTGGTTCCCTATCTTAAGTCTCTCATGGGGTCTCTTTATTTTATTTAAACATGTTAGACCGATTGATGAATGTCCATGTTTTGGTGATAGTGTTGCATTCATTGGAGTTGCATCTGGTTATGAATGTGGTGATTGGTTCTTACAACGTGTCTTACCTTCATTGGAATGTGGTAAGTATACAGATGATGGTAGTAAAGTCTTCTTGAGACCATTCATTGCAGTGCCAATGGTACTTATTTGGAAATCAGTAGTTTCAAAAACTTTAGTATATAATACATTGATTAAAATTATTGGTTTAAAAGATGATAGATCCATAACGATGAGAAAGAGACAAGAACAACAAGATTTAGTTAAGAAAAATAACGAATGTGCTGGACATGTCGGTGAAGCTAATATTGATATTGTTGCTAGATTCATCATTTATATGGGTATTCCAATTACTGTTACTGTTTCATGTCCTTATGTGTTCTCTTTGATTGGCCTGTAATCTTTATATATATATATATAATAACTTATTTATTATTCAAGACTCAATCTTAAAAGCAGACAAAAACAAATAAGAAAAACGGTGTGGCTTCGATCGATACTGTTAAGCCTATCATATTGCATCGAAGTATCAACAGTATTGTCGCAAATAAGGGTGTGCATATTGTGTCAGTGACACCCGTTTTTTTTTCAGAAAGTCCACTCTCTTTTTCATGCTCGTCATATTGTGGGACCGCCCGTCCTTCTTTCGTTGCAAAAATTGACGATCGATCGATCGACCCACAAGAAAGGACGATAATTGCGGAGTTGTCAGGACAAAAGATAAGGAAACGTTATGTTTACTAGAAGGTATTGAAGTTCTTACAGTTGACCATAGCTGTAATCATGTAAATTTGCTCTATTGAAAGACACTAAATAACCCTAATATCACCTACATCTCTGCACTTGTTATATCCAATACCTCTATCCTTCTGTGTCTGTCTGGCTAATTTTGCCATTTTTCTGTCATCATTCGGCCAAAAAGAAGGAAAAAACAGACAAATTAATATCCAGTGGGCGGGAATCACCAGTGCGTAAATTTTTGCACCGACTTTTTGTTTTGACCTCTGTACATACTTTTCTCTTTATGAAAGACGATATTTTCAAGAATGGATGTGCGATGCTTCTGTGAATATACAGATGTTTTAGCTCAATTTATTGCTTACTCAGATGTAAATTAATTTCTATTAACAGGGACTAGAAACTTATGAACTGCTTTAATAGTGACTGATGATTCACTGGTATATATTTATATATATATATAAGGAACCGCAAGCTGTAAAGGTGATATCTTCTTACTATTCAATATGTTTGTTTCTCTCTGTTTTTGTATCTTATCTTCTTCTTAGCTGCTATCAATAGAATTATTGAATAGGATAAGTTGCCACATTGTTTTATACATTTACAGAACAACATATTGTTTATTTTTATATCACATCATCACATTCTTTGCCATTTTTCTGTATTCCAGTCAAAGTCCGCCCTCTTTTAGCAAGAAAATCTAAGTTAGTCTTATAAAACAAAGAAAAAAGAAAAAGAAACTAAGTAACCTATAATAACTACTTCTACAAAGAAAAAAAAGAATGTCATTAAAGGAATTAAATAAGTCAGATATCATTATGCCAGTAGAGGAAGAAATCGATTATGAAGCTCTACCTTCAAATGCGCCATTATCTCATCAGTTATTAGCTGGTGCATTTGCTGGTATAATGGAACATAGTGTATTGTATCCGATAGATGCGATCAAGACAAGAATTCAATCTGCAACAATGAAAAATGGTTCAGATAATATCTTGAAGCAAATATCAAAGATCTCAACAGCTGAGGGTTCATTAGCATTATGGAAAGGTGTTCAATCGGTGATATTGGGTGCTGGACCTGCTCATGCGGTATATTTTGCAACTTATGAATATTCAAAATCATATTTAATTGATGCAAAGGATATCAATACACATCAACCATTAAAGACAGCAGCAAGTGGTGCCCTTGCGACAATCGCAGCAGATGCATTAATGAATCCATTCGATACAATCAAACAAAGAATACAATTAAATACATCTTCTTCAGTATGGTCCCTGACTAAAAATATATATGCCTCCGAAGGTATATCGGCATTTTATATCTCTTATCCAACTACTCTAGCGATGAATGTACCATTTGCTGCATTCAATTTCATGATTTATGAATCTGCTACTAAATTTTTCAATCCACGTAATGATTATAACCCATTGATTCATTGTCTATGTGGTGGTATCAGTGGTGCCGCTTGTGCTGCAATCACAACTCCATTAGATTGTATAAAGACTGTATTACAAGTCAAAGGTAGTAATTCAGTTCAATTGAATGTAATGAAACATGCAGACACATTCGGTAAAGCTTCTGCTGCTCTATATAGTACTTATGGTTGGAACGGTTTCTGGAGAGGTTTGAAACCAAGAGTCATTGCTAATATGCCAGCAACTGCTATTTCATGGACAGCTTATGAATGTGCCAAACATTTCTTAATCAATTAAACAGATGTTGGAAAGAATTGCATTGGAGAAATTCAAATAAGAACCAAATCTCAAACATGAGGTAATACTCCAAAGAGATTATTATTTATTTTTTTTCTTAACAAAAGGAAGAAAGAGAAGTGTATACCACCGGATAAACCGTATTCAGTTCGATGTCATCGAAATAGCGTCTACATGAATAATATTCGCATATCCTATTTGTAGTGGTCCTCTGCATAATTGCATACATACCCCCATATTTTTTATTTAAATAGAGGTATTATTTAATATGAGCATACTGTATATAGTAAAATTTCATAGAATATCATATATATATTTTTTTTTTGTTATTAGAATTATTTATCATAAAGCAATATAGGATATGTTATACTGAAGTGGCTCTACTTTGTATATCTCTTTTCAATTTACTAATGCTATTTGTAAATTTATAACCTTGTGAATCCCAAATTACTGGATAATTAGGATCATCGTGTAATGTTGCTCTTGATACATCACACATAGAGGTGTCCCAGTTCTCATCGTCCAGTACCGATGACGTTCCATGGGAATGACTTGAATTTATATTTTGTCGAGATATGCTACCGTAGTTTCGTATCCAATGGCTATTCCCATCCTGATTACTGTATCTATAGCCCTCGTTTAACCTATTCATTGTATTTCTAATATTTTTCCTTTTATTTAATGGATTTTGTTCAGCTGTATCGAAATTTTTAAAATTATAATAAGTATGACCAATCAATAATGTTTGTTTAAAATCCCAGATTAAATCACGAATTCCAAATGAATCACGAATTGCATACCTGAGTTTCATCCTTGCACCATTCGGTATACCCTGTATTGAGAATGGTACCCATGAGAAAGCCTGTTGATGTAACATTGCAAATGCCAACATTTCAATACACAAAATCCCATTCTCATATAAATATATTCTAGAGGCTGGTTCGGGGCCAAATATTCCTAGTATGCCTAAGGTATGAATAGCGATACTTTGCCAATAAGAGGCAAATATAATCAATTTAACACATAGGAATTTTAACCATGGTTGAAATGGTTGTAATTCAACGTATAAACATTTCCAAAACATTGCAATATTATAAAGGGACCACGTTACGGATAAATTGTATAGAATCAATAGCCAAAATTGAACGCGATTCCAATTATTCGTCTCACATATTAATAGGATGAAACAATAGAATGGCTTGAACCATACGTATTGCAATATTCCTCTCTTCAGTGATAAATAATCATTAGGATCGGATAAATCGATTGTACCTAACCATGACAAACCATGTTTTGTTGATATATGTGTTACTGATATATCTGTAATGATTGTACGTTCTCCACCTAATAACCAAGTCAATAATGAGAAGAAAGTATAGATGACGAATGCTTCGTAGAATTCACGTATTGGATCGAGATAATTTTGTGATATGGTTGGATTTTTAATTGCTGTGAAACATGTAATGCTGAAGAGAGGTACTAATAATAGTATTCTAATAATTAATCTCTGTTCCATTGGTTTACGATAGTTTAACCATTGTTTAAAGATACCATACACAGATATTATAATTGATAATGTACATGTTGTATAACAAATGAGTTCCCACCATTTTGGCAACTGTACATTCATAATCCAGCGCTAGAAGAAAGAAAGGGTCGGTGTTTTTGATATAAGTACAATGCAACAAGTCTTGAGGGGTTACGTATATTCTTTATATACTTTCTTGTTTGTCTTAGTCATCGCCAGTTCTATCTTTCGCCTGCATTTTCTCAACAGATATGAAGTGAAGGGAAGTGATGTCCGAACTGAGTGGCCGGAAATGATAGATAGTGACATATGATCGTGAGTGTTGTAAACACCATTCAGAAGCATAGTCAAGAACAAATCAAAGACTATTACCGTAGGTTCAAGAAATGCGTGTGTAATGTTACAAGATATGTATAATAGTTGGTCTTATATGTGTTTGTACAAACCTATTTCTTTTGTTCAATCGTAATCCCCCTACCAAATGTCTGGAGAAGACTCCGAGCTAAATGAATTTTCAGTACATTTGTTTTTTTTCATTATATATATATATAGGATGTATAAAAAGGGGAGAATTATTAAACTTTACCTAAAACTTCCTGAAAGATCAAACGGAACCCAATAATTCAAGCAAGGATGTTTCGTAGTTTACAATTTCAACCGAGGATAATTACAATTTTTTGTAAAGATGCAAGTAATCATCGAGCTACAAATATAATCAATTATTTAAAACCGTTTGAAACTGCGAAGAAATTAGATATTGAAATTCATGACCAATTTCCAACTCGTGAACAATTACAATACATGTCACAAATTGATTCAAAATTACTTAATAAACAAATTAATAATTTGAATACATTATTGAAGTTACGACCTCATGAACCACCATTTAATGAATCCATTAAGGATGCTATTAACCAAGGTGTTTGGAATCATGAAGACGGGACCCTGTGGGTAGATTGGGAGAAGCAAAAGATGGGAGACTCATTGAAATCAATCGAATCAGAAATTAAGGAAACATAAATATGTAAATATAAGTATTGTATGTACCTCTGCAACAAAGATATCAATATCAATATAACTAGATGAAAGCGGTGTGGTGGTGTCTTCCCCGGAGACAGAAATCGGGAAATGAAATGAGATGAAAGAGGGCGAGCGAGCGATGAAAGAAGATGAAAATTTTTAATACAAATTTTGAGAATTTCCCGCAAAGTGAACAAGCGAAAAAAAACTACCAAAGCACGTTTTGAACATATAAAATTTATATAAAGTGAAAAACGCCAAATTTATTCATAACTTGATTTAGAAATAGAAAAGAAGAATAAGCAGAAAAGTTATTATGTCGAATCCTATTAGAGCCAACGGTAAACCTAAATCATCGATGCAAATCGATAATGCTCCAACTCCACATAATACACCAGCGAGTGTATTAAATAATAGTTATTTAAAGAATGGTAATCCTGTTACTAGTCAAACTATTCCACAGACTATTGATGAAGAGGATTCTAATGCTAATGCGCAACAGCAAGTTGCCAATGCATTACTTGCTCAAA
The DNA here is from genome assembly GCA_003708545.1 of Maudiozyma turicensis. Classification (NCBI taxonomy): domain Eukaryota; kingdom Fungi; phylum Ascomycota; class Saccharomycetes; order Saccharomycetales; family Saccharomycetaceae; genus Maudiozyma; species Maudiozyma turicensis. The sequence continues at coordinate 84,570 of PPOO01000859.1, forward strand.
AGCCATTATTATTAGCTTCTATTCAAGATAAATTAGATGATTTAATTGGTACCGATAGTGGATATGTTGAATCATTACCAAAGGATGTTAAAGATCGTGTTTATTCTTTAAGTTCTTTACAAACAGAATTATTTGACTTAGAGAAGAATTTCCAAATTGAAATGTTTGAATTAGAAGAAAAATATAATAAATTATATCGTCCTTTAATGGAACGTAGATATGGTATTACTAAAGGTGATATTCAACCAACAAAAGAAGAAATTATCAAAGGTCGTGAATTAGTTGGTGAAGAGGAAGAACCGGAAGAAGAAGAAGAAGACGAAGACGAAGAAAATATTGAAGGTATTCCATCATTCTGGTTGACTGCGTTAGAGAATTTACCTATAGTTAGTGAAACTATAACAGATCGTGATGCAGAAGTATTAGAATATTTAACAGATATTTCAATGGAATATATCTCTGAAGGTCAACCAGGTTTCCAATTAATTTTTAAATTTGATTCTGATAAGAATCCATTTTTCAAAAAGGAACAATTAAGTAAGAAATATTATTATCAAAGTGAATTAGGTTATAGTGGTGATTTTGTTTATGATCATGCAGAAGGTGAAACAATTGATTGGGTATCACATGAACAAAATGTTACAGTAAATGTTGAACAAAAGAAACAACGTAATAAGAATACTAAACAAGTACGTACAGTTGAAAGAATGACACCAGTTGAGTCCTTTTTCAATTTCTTTGATCCACCTGTAGCACCAGTTGAAGATGAAGATAAAGATGAAGAAGAAGAAGAAGATATTGATGAAGAATTAGAATCACGTTTAGCATTAGATTATAGTATTGGTGAGCAATTAAAGGATAAATTAATTCCACGTGCAATTGATTGGTTTACAGGTGCAGCATTAGAATTTGAATTTGTTGAAGACGGTGAAGATGAATTTGAAGATGGTGAAGAAGATGAAGAAGAATATGATGATGATGAAGGTGAAGATGAGGAACAAGCTGATCAAGATGATTTTGCAGGTCAAGAGCAAGCACCAGAATGTAAACAACAGTAGATACATTATTTCATTCATATGCCAGTCTATGCAAAAAATAAATAAATAAAGAAATGAAAAAGAGAGAAAGTCATCTCATCAACCTATCTATCCCTTATCCATGTACACTAAACATCTCCATATATATATATAATTCAATACAAGTATATATATATATATATATATATATATATATATATATGTATTAAGATATGTTCTGTTAAATTATTGTCAAAGGTAGTTAGCTCTTTATTAACTCTTCTTATTACTACGGATATCTACATTTTCTGTAATATTTATATATATATTAGACTGTACTTTATAATTTGACGAAAGCAGAGCGGTACAGAGGGTTCCCACACTTCGATGTTACCACAGTTTGCATA